>VOQJ01041048.1:0-18712 GCA_015052665.1 Apistogramma diplotaenia | reverse complement strand
GGAGGTGGTTTGGGGTGGGGGGCTGCTTTGGGTAAGGACACTGCTGAAAATTGAGGACAGTCAACTGCCTTTTATGTGCGCCTGCATTTGTTGTGTGGCAGAGAAGGTGTTTGCGCCGCTGTTTTGTCTCGCCTCACGTCTCAGGTGGGATGCGGGAATGAGAGAGTGGCTCACGGTGGGCTGTGAACAAGCAGATAGAGAGTAAATCAATAAGGAAGTAGCAAAGCAAGAAAATGAGAGGGAAAAGACAGGAGGAGGGAAAACAATTTGGTTGCCGCCGCAGAAAAGACAGGCTGGAAAATCCCTCTTGTCTCAATGCCATGCTAGCTCATATTAGAGTAATATACAACCATTTTGAAAGCAGTCTGTCAGATAGTCACATTCCACATTACCTGCTTAGAAGAGCAGCTTGGCAAAGAAACATTTTGGCAGAGGTGGTAGCAGGAGATAACTTTTAAAATTTCATGGATGAAAGGAACACAAGTAACACTGGTGACCTTTTAGTTTTCCCTTGTGGAAGGTGTACTGCCAAGACTACACTGCAGTACTCTACGCTGCTCTCTTTTCATCTCTGGCTTTCTGCTCTCTAGTGACAAATCAACAAGGTTTTGGAAGTAGTCCTGCACACAGATACTAGAAATGTGCATAAAATTGGTTAACAATACAAAAAAACTTAACAGAACATACTATTATTTTTAGATGAACTGTTAAGCTAATGCTTCTAATTCTCAATTAAAGACAAATGCATTTCCTCAAAGTTATTTTGGATGCTATTTCTTTAGAGATACTGATAGTACTGTGCAAAAGTCTCAAACCATCTTTATTGGCACTTTGTTACTAGCAGTGTCCTACTAGTGTAGGAAAAGAGAGTATAAAAGGGCCAGGCCAAAGAAAAACTGTCTACAGCAAATGAAAAGTATCTGAAAGTCATTTCCTTAAGACATTGGGGGGAGGGGGGGGATCCAGTAAAGTCCTGAAATAGGAACAAAGACACATCTGGCACTTCAGCTGATCCATCTACTGTTACTGAAGCCTCATCAGAAATTGTCTCAGCTGAAGGGTGGCTGTCAAGAAGTCATTAATGGAAATTACACCAAATTACATAGAACTGGACAGAAAACTCAGTGGTAACGGGTCTTATGGATGAATGATGAGTGATGAATCCAAGGTTTTTGGTACAAATTGCCACTGCTACGTACGGACAAGTGTGGGATGATCATCAAAGAGACCAAACAGACCAAAATACTTTGCACAGTAGTAGTAGTTACTCTATTTTGGTCCCCACCAACTTAAAAGGGGTCAACTGATCATTGCAGCTTTAATTTGAAGATATTGTGTCACATTTGATATCTTTTCTTATCACGCTGTGTACTTTTTAAATAACTTTAAAACTTTAAAAAGTTTTTGTGCCGGGGGTGAACTTTGGTCAATAAGGAGAAAACCCTGATAATGTCAATGGGATTGGAGTCGGCATTATAAAAATCAATGATGGAATTTGAAAGCTTTGTTTACTCGTCATGGAGGGTTTCACCAGAGACAGTAACAATTTGTATCATGGGAAGTGGTGCCTTTAAAGCTTGACAGATAAAGGGAACTAAAGGTCACATCTCATATCTCAGCCACTGCCATACCAATATAGTTTCTTCATCCAGCTGTTGGGGTACTTTAAAAGAACAGCAGTGCTTCCCCAGATTCCTTATATCTTCAGTATATATTATCTATTCCTATTCCTTAGTTATTATAGTAAAAAAAGACAAGCTATGCAGTTGCTGATATGTAAAGCTTTTGCCTGGTGTTGACATTTAATTGCCATTTTCTTTGTGCTGTTTCACACCGTTAAAGTAACTGCTGATTGGCACCAGCACCCTCCAGTTGTGGTTTAATAGACTCAGCCTGAAATGGTCTGAATAAAGTTTTCAAAAAGCAATAAACCAGGGCCCCAAGAAGGATAGAGCCTTTGCACATGGACAAAAAACTCAGCAGGTGTTTTGTTTGACTGTGAAGTGAGTTGTAGTTAGGGAATACTACTGCAGAAGTACTTTTGAACAGTCAGTAAGTAATGGGTGTTCCTGGTGAATTTTGTTTAGGTGATCACATCTATTAAATCCACTTAATAAAAAAGTTTACTTGTAACTACAGCCTGCATTATATAGAAGATGTTGATTTGTGGAATTTTTATAACCAGGGCGAGAAATTTAGATTTCTATACTTGCCTACACCAGCCCGTGGTATCAAAAAAGAAACAAGATCCAGACCGTGTGCAGAATGAGCACAGCTTGAAATACCACTCCATCTCAGCAGAGACCTTTGATGTCTGATGTTCTTTAATGAAACATCTCACTCACATCAGAGCAGCCTATTAAATTCCACTCATACAGGGAGACAGGTAAAGGGTGAGAGTGAGAAAGTCGGATCGGGAGAGCGCTGACCTTTGTGTGCATGCGTGGGAGAGTGTGTGCGAGTCTTTAAGAGAGAGAAAAGGAGGGAATGAAACATCACTGGTGTCAAACACACCATGGAGTTCAAGCAGAAGAAAGGACTCAGAAAAGAATCTTCAAAACCACTTTATTAAAAAAGGTTTTTATTATATAAACTATAAATTTAGTTACATCACAGCTTGTTTGTGTATTGTATTTACTCAAGTATGGACAGTAAAAGTATTTAAAACTTCAAGTCAAAATTAATGTAGAATTCAATTTTGAGGTTATACTAAAAACCAGTTTCAGTGCCCACAGAGCAATAATCTGATAAGCCTCTAACCAGACTCATGAAAAAGACACAGCCAAGAAAGCCAATACAGTAGATAGAAGCACTCATTTGTAATAATGTGATACATATTGTAGCACATATCCCAGCTAGTGCATAGTAGCTGTATAAAAATATACAGTCAAAAACTTTTTAGCAGTTTAACCAACAAGAAACCAGTGATGTGATTTTGGTGATAAAACACTGTGTAAAATCTACGTTTTTATATCTCCTTGTTTAGCACCTGTCAAGCAGCCAGCTGCGTAGAGACCAGTGCTGTTCATCCAAGTGTGAGGACGGTTTTTTTAATTAAAAAAAAATTATATGTATCAATGACAATTATTCATAATAAAGTTGGTGGGTCATAAAAATGAGAGCAAACAGGATAAACATGCTAAGCTAAGCTAACTAACCGTGTTATCACCGTGGGCAAAAGCTAGCTTGCTTAGCTTACTACTTTTTTGGGTTTCCAGCACCAAAGTTGCTACTTTTGCCCATACTTTACATGGGCGATGCCAACTTACTATTAGTCAAGTGGTAGTAAAAGTTAAAAATGTGTGGTGCAAATCAGCAACAGAGAATGTTTGCCTTCATAATACAAGTTACAGGCCTACCTGCTTTTTCAATAGGTGCAACTTTCACTTTGAAAGCCAACGGTTTCTAGTTTTCATCACATTTTTCAAAGGTTTACTACCACTTGGAGAGTAGTTGGCAAGCGTTTGGAGACAAATTGTCATGTTTCATTTAAATTATGCAAAAAAGCACTGGAAAGGAGGTTTTTGCCAGCTAGTCAGGGATTAGAAATTTTTCCTTAGTAATCTGTGGTTCCCAGGGAGTCACTAGCCTTTGGTCTCTAGCCCTTGTGTGACTGAGGCCTTATTCACTTCACCCTAACACACTGTAACACATTCAAAAGTGGGAGACAAATTAACATCACGGGGTTAGTGATCACAAATCTGCTACATCTTGATAACTACTTCTTTCTGAAGTATCTTTATTTTTGTGAGAGATCATCTGCAAGGCCCTAAGTGACAGCTAATTCATCACATTGGCACCTTCACACGCATACACGCACTCAAATCCCTAAAGGGAATGCAGAAAGCTGACCAATTACATATACATGAACTTATTACCATGCACACAGTTTAATATAGTTATTGTTTATTTGCAGGGCCTTTCTCCCATGCCATCAAGACCAGCTTGACCTCTATTTAAAAAAAGACCTAAATGATGCTAATTTCAAAGCAAAGCAATACATTAGCTCTAATAATGTTAACAACGCATAATTCTAGCTAATCCCAGGTGATGATTAAACTGTTGGTAGTTTAGCCAGAGAAGAGCAGAACTCTGAGCCACAGGTGCAGCGCAGCGGTGCTGAGACACACCAAATCACTTAGCAACCACTTTGCCTTATCACCCAGCAGCCACTGGGGTCCTGTTAGTGTATTAGCAGGGTATTCAGTTCTTTTCATTAGTGCCCCTGGCTCATATCTGCTTTCACCTGGGTCACAGATGAAATGATTTTTTTCCCCAAAACGGAAAGATTAGATTCCATTTGTTTGTTTTTTCCTTTTAGCCCGGCTACTTTAAGTCTTTTCAGTTTATCAGTGTACTTCACACGGATTATTCTTCATGCTTCTTATGGAGCTGTATCTCCGTGGCTCTCTGTCCATGCTTTGTAGGGAGAAATCCCATTTATATTCTCCTTCATGGCAGCATAAAGACGTTCTGCGATGGTTAAGTCCAGCTTCCTATGGATGTGTGTGTGTGGACTCCCAGGCTGCTTCAGATCCTCTGAGCTTACACATCTTAATTTTCCAAAAAGTACACATACAAAACCTGACATTTTGGGCTTGAATGTGCCAGCAATAGCACATCATTTCTCAGTTTACTTTGAGCTCCATGAGTCAATTTTGCACCTAAAAAGTCACAAATGTCATAGAGAAGATAGCTGATTTTTTGCAATCCTCAGTAACTTGGAAAGCATGACAAAACTGACTTTTGGAGTTAAATGTTCTGCCCTCTTAATGGGTTGCTAGAGTAGCTTTGTAGCTTTATTTCATTAATCATAAATTTAAATTTCTTTCCCGTCTTTTGCTTAGATATGAAAGAAGGGAACATCAGGATGTACTTTTCCAGGAAAAGTTTGCCAAGTTCAACTGAGTTGTTTTCGAGCAGCTAAAACTGCTGTCCAGCTCTCAGTCCACTCACTGGTCTGTGTTTGGGTCCAGGGCCCACAGGGTACAAGGGTTGCCTGACACACACTGCTGCTGCTCCCGCTGTTGCTCCTCGATACCACGGGCAAACAGCCTGATCAACTGGCACTGGACACTAAAGAGACAAAGACACACACACACACAAAATGCACCACTTAGCCTGAATAACAAACCATCAACTTAATGACTATGTTCATTTCTGCGAGGCTTTACGGCCCGTGTGGCAGAAAAAGCAATGGAACGGCGCCCCTGTGTGCAGACTTGACACGCAAGCTTGAAAGTGACAGTCTGAAATGCAAAGACCTTTAATAGCCTGTAATACATACAACAAAATTATGTGAACGGGAATAAAAACCCAGCAGTAAACAGGTAAGATGGCTAGTGCAGTGTACAACCTTAATTACTACCTGTGCCTTTTTCTGCTAAATGACACCTGTATTTATACAGGAACACCTGCAGGCATTCGCAGCAGTTAATATTATGGTTTATTTCCAGATTCTATTCATACATGAAGCAAAAAACACTAAAGGTTCAATAACTCTATAATCAAGAAAGAGGTATATTCATGTTATAATTACACAAAGGGATCTTAGCTTGTGTTCGGCTTAATCATAGTGATGCCTTAAGTTTCTCTTTTTTTAAAGGTGTAGTTTCTACATCTCCATGCTCTCTCTCCAACTTTCTTTCCGGTGTGCCCAGACTATTACCATTTATTATCCAAGCAGCACTCTTGCTGGTTCACTCCAAGAACGATTAGTGGCGAGGAAGAGGCAATAAAAGGACGGACTTCTGCTTTAATTAAAGGGGAGTAGCCTTTTAACATGGGGAGGGCCGTTAAATTAGCAACATTACAGCGCCATGCATCATTGGCAAAGTACAATGGAGCATGAAATAAATGATGCGTCAAGCGGTGCCACGCCGGCTGTATAGAGATCTGATAGTGGGGAAAGCTGAAGTGTGGACAGGGCCAGAATAATGAGGGGGCCTAATTCTACTGAGTTGCCAAGATTGTACAGAGGGGAACAGTGAAAGAGTCTCCTGACCAGAAACTATTGGACACTAGTGGTGCTAATGGCACTGCTGTTCTCATTTCTGTCCAGCCACGTAGGAGGACTTCTTTATCACCAGCTCTTCTTTTATATTGACACTTTAGCAACATATGGACTCTTGTAGTTCTTGTTAGATCTTTCAATGCTCTATATTGCTTTCTAGTTACATTTTTAAATATAGCTCCTTAATATCCACCACACCGCTGGAAACCTATTTTCATTTAGCCACATGGAGAGGTTGAGAAGGAGAGTTTGCAGCCACGCTATCATGTTGTCATCACTTATAAGACTTTGGTCACACAAGACTAGAGAACTATCCTGCTAACCTCCGGTAACTAGGTAAAAATGTATATTCCCAAACTGATTGGTGAGTGGTTGCTGGCTGACACCCAGTGAAGCTGTTTGCAAGGAGGGCGCTGTACCAAAAAAGTGATTACTGTGGTCACCCATAGTTTCCATCAAAGATGAAATTCCCATTTTTCTCTGTGAGATGTAGTGAAACTTAAAAAAGTGCTCCAACCAATTTGTTTCAAAATGTGTAACTTTTACTTTGAAGGTGAATGGTTTGTGTTTCCAGTTTGTGTCACACTTTTCACAAGTTTGCTATGCTTAACGTTGGGGTTAGTTTCTCTCTGATTAATTAATCTAACCTATAATCAATTTAACATTTCAGTCTGCTGGTCTCTTCTGGCACATGAGCATACAAATGTTTAACAATTAGCATTAAACACATAGCTAAGCTCCGAAAATCCAGTCTTTGATGGCTAAAATCCAGCAGTCACCAAGGTCATTGAGATTCATCTGCTGAGGAACACGAATGCCACTGCAATCTACTGAGTACACCAGGTGTTTCAAAACTACAAATGTCAATTGCATTGTGGTGGCACCCACGGAAAAGTCATGGTCACCCAAGTCCACAGGCTTCTTCCTGTGATTTCAGTGTAGATCAAAGCAGCGGCTGAAAGTTGTACATTTGAGTTTCACTTCAGCACACTGTGAATACAGAGCTGTCAGGCATACAGAACATAATCTGTTTCTACTTAGGCTTTAAGACATAATACTCAGGAACATTTTGGGCAATTTAAGCTAAGATTACAGCCTAATACCCAAAAGGAAAGTCTTTACCACGAATATCCGACCATGATGATGCAATAGGTATGAGCTCCGCAAGTATTTCAATACTTCTTCTATTATACTGCTCCTACAATATTATGTGCTTCAATTCAGAATCATTTGCCAGTTCTCATCTATGCTGGGAGTGATATAGCCTGTCTTTACCACTCCGCCACAGAGAGCTCATTTTTAGTGACAAGCTTCATAAAGCGGGGAGAAAAAGTTATTGAGGTTTGCCCCTCTTTACCAGGCAAAATAGGGTTTAAAAGCATTAAAATGTCCAATATATGTGCAAAACATTCATCATGACTTACAAATAAAGGTGCTTTTTATTGTTTTTACAGTGTTGGTTTCCCCAAGTTTGAGGTGTTTTTTTTCTTTACACCTCAGTCTAACTTTCCAAACAATTTTACATGTGCACTGCAGCCACCGAATGGTTCTATATATCACCCAGAAGAGTTTATATGAGTATGCAAATATACTTCTAAATAGAGCATATGGAGAATACCATATTTAGTACTTAAAATAAAGGCAATTGCACGTCTCACATTTGACTGTGCATTGACAGATGATTAGTTACCTGACTTGAATGGCAACGTCAGACAGGAGCTCCCCATCGCAGGTCCAGCAGCCAAGAGTGGCGCTGTAGCCCGTCTTTGTTGGAGGTTCACTCGGGTCTTCCGGTGAAACCAGCTCGTGGCGCTGCGGCTGGAAGCGAAACTTCCTCACTCGGTGGACCTCTACAAAGGAGTGGTCAAACTGGGGGAAGGAAGGCAGAGATGGATGAGAAATGCATGGAAGTGGGGGGTGGATGGGGGGTGGACAGATAAATGGATGAAGGAAAGGAGCGGGCAGAGGTTACACACCAGAATCACTTGAAAAGTTTCAAAGGCAGCAGGGCAGCAGCTTGAGAGCCGACACAAGAGCTCATCTTTGTTTTTGTGCTCAACTAAATTACTTGTTATTGGAAGGAAGTGTTATCCGTGATTCCATGAGGGTGCATCAGTCAGAGACTTACAAGGAAATAAGACATACTGAACACTGACCGTCTGAAATAGAATTTTAGAAGAGTGAAGATTTTAGTGCCTGAGAAGCAAGCTCCAGTATTTAGAAAGTACTCCTTTGGGCTTATTAAATTCTCCATTTCATCTCTTCCTCTGTCATTTTGGGTTTAACCCTTACACACTGTTCATATTTAATGCCTTCACAGTATGAGAATTCCCTCATAATAAATGCCTGCACCAAATTTTGAACTACATATCTAATCAGAATGTATAAATAGCCTATCTGACATTAATAAATGGATGATTAATCCTTAATATTTTACAGCGCAGACAGAGGAATTCTTTAGGTTTTAAAACACTAATTTTTGGAGAAAAACATCTACCGTCACACAACACCACGCCCTGTTTTACCTAAGACACGATAGCATAGCAGCCATAATGATTTATAGACATTTTATTGGAAGTGAAAAATGGTGACCACATTCTGCAGCTGTTGGGATTTATTACATAACCATGTATAACCTTTACTGTTCAGCACTGTTCTCACTGTGAAATCATATAAAACCTTCATAACTCCTACCAATAACTATCAATATTACTCAACATGCATGATCACAAATACAACAATTTGAGAACAAGTGTGAACATGTGGTGCAGCTAATGTTAAAGTGTCCTGTGACGTGACATTGTAAGCACTGTGCTTAAATTCAGTCGAGAGGCAGAGGTAAGCAGGGAGTCTTTGCAGCAGAGCCTTGTAAATAAGCCCGAAACAATGCTGCTCTCTTCAACTCATTATGCAGGACTGTCCCACTTTTTCATATAAGATGCAAACGTGAGTAAGAAAAGAATTGCCTGTGATTAAATAATGATGCACGCGATGCTTCAAAGCCCAGCCTGTCTCTGCAGGGTAAATGTGTTGGGAACACAGACAGTTGTAGTGACTTCATCAAGGTCTCCCTTGAACTTTGTCACCACTGTCCCATAAAATACACACCGACATGGCACGAATAGTTTCAGAGTATTGAGATTCCCCAAACCCAGTTTTCCTTGATTTGAGCCACATTAGTGGCTAAATCCGCTAGCGTAGATACAGGTCAAATTTATCCCAGAACAGCCTCAATATACAATTTGCCGCACCTATCTAACAGTATAATTTTTAAAAAATATTTTAACTAAGCAGCAGGCATCTTTGCTAATTATTAGTTTCTCAAAAACTCATGTTTCCTGAAAACATCTCAAACTAAACTAAACTAAAATGATCAGGGAATCCCTAATTTCCTGTAAAATTATACCTTAATTATTCTTTGCTCGGACTTTGGTTCACAGGCTCCTGTGTGTGTGTGTGTGTGTGTGTGTGTGTGTGTGTGTGTGTGAGGTAAAAAGTTCATTTTTCCTATTGTCTTATCACAGAATCCTACTGATTGTAAAATGAAAGAAAATAAACATGTAGGATTTATTACTTTCCCCTCTCTCTACAGGAGCAGCTGTAAACAAGAAAGAAGGAGCGATGCGGGTCAGATAACATGGAAGTGCATAAAAACTATACGAATATTGAAGGAGTGAAGGGAAGGCGAGAGAGAGATGAAAAGAAATGATGTTGTCAAATTCCCCTTTCATCTTCGTCAGTGTTGCAGAAAGGTTCAGCTCTGTCCGCAACACCATTTTCTTTAACTTCACAGGGGGCCACTTTCTCTCTAACTCTTCTCTGTTTTTTCGTGCTTTCTTTCTGTACCTTCCTCCCTCTCTTTCTGACCCTCTCTCATCCTGAAAGTGGAGTGAAAGCCATTTATTTCACATCAGACCCGCTTTATGACTGCAGCCGCTTTGCATTCATGCTGGATGGTCTGCCTAAAAGGCTTTCTGACAAGGCCATGAATACGCTTAGTGGCTTCTCACTCCTTGTTTCTCTCTGCTTGACTGGACAGTGATGCTGATATTAGCTGAACTCTGATGCACAGTCCCGATCACCCTACTCATACTTGTCTACCTCTCTGTGCTGCCAGAAAAGCGGCAAAGACAGCCTGGAGATGCAGCACGTCAGGACTTCTCATCGCCAATACAACATTCCGACATCTGTGATTCCTGGAGAGCAGTTAATGAGACTTCCTCTGTTTTTTATTCATTGCGGAGCTGCGACAGCCGAATGTGTGTGATGAAAACCGAGATTTAAGCAGCAGTGCTAGCCTATGAGGCTAGTAGGCTAAGATGCTCAAACGGCCAGCTAACGTTCAGCAGGAGTATCATGTATTATGCATTAATATGATGGCTTTTATCCAGAACTCTCATACAGGAAACAAAAACACTGTGTTCAATACCTGTGAGTTCAAACGGTATTAGACTGCAAGTTCCTGATTAGTAAAGAAATATTAATTTGTTACATGCTGAAAACAGCAACAAAGAATGACATCACAAATTGGGCCCGTTGAGGATCAGTGTACCGTCTGCTAATTAGACCTAAACCAATCAGAGGTAATAGATAAACAGAATCAAACAATATCCTGCTTTTGACTCTCAGCATTTGGGTTATAGCATTCAGGGGAAATTCACAGCAAAGTCATTTGAATTCCTACATGCAGCAGCATTGCCAGTGAAGGTTGGTAATTTTATTTTGTACATGCACATTTCACTGAGTCATCTGGATGGTAAAATATTTAATTGGGGACTGCAGACACGCTTCGTGTCACTCGGAGCAGCAAAATCTTTTTCCTTGGCTTGATAATTTCACTGTAACAGCAACCGCCTCTGCACTCTCTTTGGAATAATATTTTCTCTGAATTTTTTGTCATCAAAATGTTTTCCCTTATGCGCCATTGTATAATGTAAACCTTGGCGCTGCAAAGATTTCAAAACACCTGATCAACCCATATTACAGGAGTGATATTCTTCTTTGTCATTAAATATTGGTGCACTAGTGAAAAGGATAATCTTAGACTTAAGACTCACCTCAACACTGCAAATTCACACTTTTACCAATGCAGCTGCTGCAGATAAAATAACTTAAGATCCCTCTGATTGGGATAAACTTCCTGAGGACCTTCCTGAGGTAATAATTACTTATCACCAGACTTCCCCTGATAATACTAGTGCTGCCCAGTGAGGGCATTAGTCTGGTATGAGCCTGATCTCACATACAGCATATCCCTGATGCAGCGATTACTGGTGCCTCTCTGGACTAGGGTGGAGGTTATTTATGATACGTGGGAAGGCATAAGGGCTAAGGCATTTGAACTAAAGTGAACCAGAGTTACGAAATTGAGCCGAGTCAGCAAAGAGAGGTGCTAGCACAGCAAGTGGGCAAACTCTTCCTTCTGCTCACTCGATTACAGGCTCGACACTCAATTCATCTGCGCACAGACTGGGAAAGGCATCATGTTGAACATTACAGTGTGTGCAACATTCAGCGGGATGATTGACAGAGGACTGTTTCACTGTTATTTGAAGATCACTTCTGTTATTCCTGCTGCATCAAAAACTGCAATGCTTTCCCAGCACATTTCCATTCTGTAGTATTTTGCACAGCATGACCCATATATGACATTTATCTACAGTTTAGGCATATTAGGGGAAAAACACCGTAACTGAGCTGCATACATATTAGGTAACAGCAAGTGTATTGAGATTTAATCGTGCACAGGGCAGCTACATGCGTTTACCTGGTCGTCTTTGTTGGTGTGACGAAGAAGGTGTTTGAAAAAGTCCAGGCGAGAACACTCCCTGACCAGGATCAGGTCTGCGTTGCCGTCGGCGAGGTGAGCGAAGGGTGACAGGCCTTTTGGACTCCGGGGACAGGCGCAGCTCATGTTGGCTGCGTTAATGGCAATAAACTTTCCATGGATCACATTCCAGCCACTGCTGCCATCTGAAATCAACATCAGTACATTTAGGATTGCAGCTCAGAGCAGATCAGATGTCGTAAAGTCATTCATGCACAGACTCCCATGTTAAAGTGCTCAGCGTTAGCCATAAAAATAACATCTTTACAGGCTGGTGCAAAAAAAAAAGGGTTTGGCTTCTATAGGCAATTTTGTGAAGAAACTAAAGATTGATGTTGCAATAGTTACATCTTTTATATACAGTCTGTGATTCCAAAGGTGAGGGCACAAAACATCGTTAGCTGTTAATTGTTCTGTGGCACTCAGAAACAGCCTCTCAACACATGTTAGACACTGAAAATAGAGTCAAAACAATCATAGGAGGGCACGCAAACCTCAACCTAAGCAGTACCTTTGGCTTTAAACACACCATTGCAGGTGGTGCTGGTAGTGCAACTGTCAGGAGAAAACATTTTTATAGCCTTGTTTTTGGGCCAAAGGCAGCAAACTTTCATGAGGTTTGATTAGTGAGTCTGTATGCAGTTTTTTTATGACCACAGAAATGAATATCTGTCCAAATTTCAAGATGCCTCGCTTCTAGAAAGACTTTAGTAGAGCGTGCAGGAGACGGGACACAACTTCTCACTGGTTCAGAATCTACCTGACCTACCTGCTCTATTCTTACATACAGTAAGCTACATCAAATGAACTATGTACTAGGAAGCTAAAACACTGAGTGTAAAGCTTGTTTGTTTTTTTGTTTACCAAGGTCCAGAGTGAGCTCACAAGTTGCATTCAGCAAAAATGCTATATATCTCTAACTTTTGATTGCTGGATGTCAGCAACCATCTACTTAGCACCTTTAAAAACTTGACATATTTTCCAGGATTCCACATTAGGTTGCCAAATGTGTAGTAATCCATTGCACTACTGAACCACACCACAGAGCTCCAAGCTACCAGTGCTGTATGCTCCAAATAACCACACTCACTTTTATTTAAGTGCACTCTACTTGGAATTACATTTGTCATGTTGATGCAGCGAAATGGTGAGTTAGCAGGAAAAAAAATAATCAAGTGGTGCTGAATGAGTTTTTAGCAAAAAGCCCTTTTCACCATCCTGCCTCGAGCGGTCAAAGGTACTAATCCTTTTAAAGTGTGAGGTTATTGGTTTGATTTTGGACTGTTTGTGCTTTTGCTTAACTTCTTCCCCTCTCAGTGATGCTCAAACTCCTCCATGTGACATTGAGACTTTTAACTGAACAAACTGTGTGCTGAAGGGAATGCAGTTTCCTGTAACGTACCTGTAATGCTGCATTCAGCTGCAGCTCTGCCACATTTGCAAATATGCCACATTTTATTTTGCTTGGACAGTTCTACAAACCCCAAGGTCTTTTTACTTGTACAAGTAAGATAAGAGATGGGAAAACTCTCTAGTTTGCAGTCTGGCTAGTCCAGAAGGCACAAATTCGAGCTCCAATAAATAATCTCTGCACCATCAGGTATGTGGTTTTGAAATAATTTGTGCATTTTGCTAAGTCTTTATGAGTCCTGGGGTTAAGCTCCAAGCTTGTCACACAGCAATAGTGATGCTGATGAGGTTCCATTAAGATCCAGATGTCTTGGCAGCCGTTCTCAGCCCCACTGATTGAGCCAAGATAGAAACTTTCACACTGACAGTAATCTACCAAGGCTGCAAGTGCTCTGCTTCAAAATGCAATTACACGTGGCCAAGCAAGGGTCAAAAACAGAAAGAGGAAGTCCTAAAGACAGAAGACTAGCTGGGTTAACTGTGAGTTCTGATTAAATGCGCGCGTGGCCTCCAAAATCGCAAATGACAGACGTGATGGTTGCACTTCACAAATCACCACTCTGTTCCTCCGAGATTAGTGGCTGTTTACTTGTACGATGGCGTATCAAAGACACAGTGCTATCACCCACGGGACTGCCAGTGTCTGTCACCAGGGTGATAGTCACTGCAGCAAGCTGCAAACGGTGATCACAGACATCCAAATTAGCATCTGACTGCTTCGCGAGCACCTCAGAGGGAAAATTATGTGATCTCGGAAAGCAAAACGATTCATTACCCCCCAACCCCCCCTCACCCCCAACCCTCGTTTTGCAAAACAAACTTACAGAGGTGATAACGCGAACCAACGATAACAAGCCTGCTGAGGCTACTTTAAAACAACGGTACTCTAATTGGAAAGCGGTGATGTAAGTTAAACTTAAAAAAAAAAAGAAGAGAGAAAATCAAGAAAAAAAAAATATCAACAAGACATCCAACTGTGGACTGTAGGCTCTGCGTTTGGAGAATGTTTCCAAATGAGTGTTTGCTTTTGCAGGAGAGGCTGGCTCATTTGCAGTGAGGGAGTGTGTCGTGCCTCATTGATTTAGCAGTTGTCTGAGATTTCCCTCACCAGAGAAGAAGACAAGAGGAGGAAAAAAAAAACGCAAAACAAACGGCAGCAGCGGCGTGAGGCAAACCCCCTGTCAGAGCTGGCAGAGCCAAATTTCTTCCTGATTAGTGGGAGCCGGTCACACGGCGAGCGCGCGCACACACACACACACACACACACACACACACACACACACACACACACACACACACACACACACACACACACACACACACAGGATTTGCTCCATTTTATATTAAAACAGGTGAAAAATTGTAAATACACAAACAGTGTAAAAGGAGCCCTGGATACCAGATAACCAAGAGATGAAAATGCTGAATTTAACATCCTGACACTAATTAGAGGGAGAAAACACACACACAGATCATCTCAGAGCACATACACAAACACAGGAGTCAGTATTTCATCTGGCTCCAGAGGGTTTGTGCTGCAGTGTCATTGGTTTGAGAAGAGTCCGGGTCATAAAGTACGCCTGTGTGAGTGTATGCACACGGTCAGAGGGAGAGCGGAGGGGAGCAGGAGGTGGCCGTCGTCCTCGAGGCTGTGCGGACAGAAAGACTCTGAGCCCCGACGGGGAACATGTAACCTCATCAAGCGGGCGCAAAGGCTGGATGCTGGTAAATCGATAGGCAAAAAAGGCTCCGGCGGGGCACGACGGGGAGCTGCGCACTGTCACTAAAAATCACTTTACGTTTTCTCGTCAATAACTCATCAAGAATCTCATCAAGAATTTTGCCATGCTGTGGGCGAGAAAGAAGAAAAATAAAATAAGATCACCCCTACAGAAAACCCAGAAGCGAAATTTGCGAGGGTGAAGATGATGCTGTTATTTACACTCGGTCCACCTCGGGTACTTAATCTTTTGCAGAAAAAGACAGAAAAATGCAAATCTTCCTCGTTTTATGTGTACAACTTCAAGGGAAAAGACATCCAGCGTGGGATTGTCTCCTCTCCCTTTTTTTCCCTCCCTTGGTCTCTATTCTCAAAACTACAGCCTGTAAAAATACTCATTTTCACACGTATCAGAAGTCTGGCAATGGTTTCAAACTAGACAAACAAGCAGATAACGAGGTACCGAAATGAGAAATACACTTTTTCCGTGTGATTAAGGCGGCATATTTCAAGTAATAAATCCAAACTCATACCTTTGCCAGGCTTTTCCTTCTCCTCTGACGTATCGGCGTGCACGTCCTTTGATGAGCGCTTGTGCTGACAGATGCTGCACCTTAAATATGGGTAAAACTTTGATTAAAACATCAGTCTTGCTGTGACATTCCAAACTTTAACAAGCCAAAATGATTGATTTGATGGTAATACATTCAGTCCGTCTGAAAACCGAATTGGCTCCGTGTTGAGCTAGTTAAATATTGCCAGTTTTTCTTAAAAGAGAAGCCGTTTGCAGCTTGGTCATATCACAGTTTATGGTAAAACAAGCAGTCAAGTTACACAATGATGGTTTTCAGACCCCACATCACATGCAAACAATGTCTGTTCAAAGCATATCAAAAACCAAGGCACTTTTTCTTGGGGAAAAGAATGAATGGGCCTTTTAGACCACAATGAATTACACAGATCACCCATTCAAGCCTTGCCAGGTGTTACTGAATACATCAAATAAGTTCGGACAATGTCAAACAGCGCTTCATTTACCCGGATCGACACTGCAGCTCGTCCCTTGGGTTCACCGTATTGTCCTCGGCGAGGAGGAAAGAGATGGTGCCTTCATAGTAGTTGTGGCTCAGAAAGGTTTTCACCCCTGGGACAGAAACACAGTCAGTGTGTCAGAATGCATGCCAACGTGTTTTGTTGTGCTTAAATATATATATTTTTTAAAAAACACATCTGCATATGCAATTGAATGTTTGTCTTTGCTGTTGTTTCTCACAGGGAGATTACTGCAACACTTGGAAAACATGAGATGACATCTTCAGAGGTCAAAGAAATGTATTGATCATACCTGGTTTATGAATTTAAACATTTTTCACCCAATAAACCTACTCTGGGTTGCTTCATTATTCCCAAAGTCTGCATGTTTCATTTAGCAGATTTTTGTGCTGGATGACAAAACCCCGAAGGCCCCGTGGAGCCACTTTATTGGATCACTATTGATCACTGCATAAAAGATTGCTAAAAAAGGCTGCTCTTATTGTGTCGCCACATCAAATCCTGCCATTGCATCAAAGCAAACATGTAACAGGTGTTCATTTATTACACCCCTCGTACAAATCATTGTAAACATGAATGCAGAAAAGGTGTTTTTATATGCAGGAGTAATGCAGGGAAGGCACATAAAAGTTTTGGGACTTAAAAAAAACTCAAATGATGTAAATGTGGTCAATTTTCTGTTCAAGGCTATCTTCTGGGGAATGTCTAGACAGCTTCTAGTGTGGCTGCTGTTTTTGCTCCCTTCTGTCCACTTGCAATGTGCACTCTGCAATTTCATGATGATCCTCAAAAGGAAAAAAGAGCAAACATCAACCTCTCTTTCAAACTGACCTAAATTTTGTGTGAAGGATCTTGGTTGTGAGCTGGGTTTACAGCTACATTCAAGCACTTTCGGTACTTTACAGTGGAACTGTCCACAGTGTCCAAGTTCAAAGGTAGTGTATTATGTGAAGAACAAGATCGGGAGTGTGTGGGCTGCACTCCCTCAAACACTAGAAGACATTATAAAGGGGAACACAGTTAAACCGTCTCATTGTTGCCCCTCTAGTGCACCTGTCTTGTTAATTTCATTAACAGTCCCCTCTGCTACTTAACTGACCGGATCAATATCACAGTTTAAAAGTTTAAATGACTTACAAAGCTATACTCTGATTAAAAAGTGTTCCTTTAATTTTTCTGAGGCAATCTAAGTGCAGATAGATATCAAGATGAGATTTTGCAACTACTGACAATCCCGTATCTCCACAACCTGAGACCGAACTCTAAGATAATGCTCACCCCACAGAGCACAGTTTATCAGAGGCTACTTCCAGAATTTAGGAGTGAAATGACCTGCCTGCAGTCCTGACCTCAACCCCATTGAGTAGGTGTGTGATCAGCTATGGCATGTTGTTTGTGCCACAGTGGCCAAACACAATCACACTGGCTGACTTGTGACAAATGCTGGTTGAATAATGAGATGCTATCTCACAGCAGCACATGTGACCAGCATGAGGAGGAGATGCCAGGCTGCTGTGGCCGTTTGTATTGAATAAATTAATAAATTGTCAAATTGCCAATGTGACTTGTTTCTACAGACTTCATCAACCAATACAATACATGACAACAACCAAGGGTCAATAGCTGAAGAAGCTGTTTGACAATGGCAGATTTTCCATGGGCGCAACCAGGGGCATGGTAAAGGGGTGAAAAGGATTCAAGGAGACTTTATTGTCATTCGCATCACATGTGGTACATGAGGTGGAACGAAATTGTGTACTCACAGTCTGATTACACCCAGACATATAAGATTAGAGATAAAATAAAATAAAAATAAATTTAGATAAAATAAAATAAAATAAATAAAATTTAAATTAAATAAAATAGCAACAAGATAAATACCATATATATGTAGCACCCGACCCATGTAGCTAATAGATAAACAAGATGGAAACACAGGGGCGTTGTAGTACTATGGGCGGGGCCCTGGATTCTTTAATATATTGATTGGCCGTACTAACCTGTACTTGAGAAAATTTGGTAATTGGTGCCTCCACCTAGCAGAATATAACTCTATAGCATTTGATCCTACTAGGAAATGTTGTTAATTGTACCGAAACACGTTTCTATGGGCCAAAACTTAACCAGAAACACCTTACACAAAATAAATAATACACACCCAGAACCTTTTATCTCAAAGATATAAAGTTTAGTAAACAAATTAATATTAGCAGTTCCAAATAAAGTAAAATAAACAAAACACAAAATAAACACCTGGAGTGATCTCTTCAGGACCCTTGTAAACAATTCAGATTGTATAAAATGTTCTCACACACACAACTTATTACAGTCCTTTAAAACAAAATAAACAAATGGTGCAGGCCTGTGTCGATGCTTGGGTGCGGTGTGGTCTTAAACTCTTTGACCCGTTCACTTGCAAAGCAAGCAGCAAAAAAAATATCAAACTGATAAGCACGTGCTTCGAGTACTCACGACCTTTGAGCAGTCAGTCAGTCAGAAACGAGATGAAGGAATCCGGCAAGAACAGGGGGGAGGGGGTACTGCGACCTCCTGGGCCTCCGATATCAAATCCCCGAGAGACGACGGCGTCTAGATGCTTCTATGCTCCACCACGTAACATGCACAACGCAAAAACAAGTCCAAGGATAGCCTCCTGGTCCTTCGGATGCTTCAAAGTCCTTAACCGGGA
>VOQJ01041040.1:14414-38161 GCA_015052665.1 Apistogramma diplotaenia | reverse complement strand
CGGCTGTGTATATTGACCCTGTAGAGCTCCCGGCGGACAGTTTTGGTGGAAACAGGAGAGTTGAGGTGCACATTTAATTCTGCCATGATTTGGGCAGCTGTGGTTTTAAGTTTTTTGGATAAAATCCAGGTTAGCACCCGAACATCCCTTTCAGACAGCGTCCTCTTGCATCCACAGTTAATCCTGTTGGATGTGGTTCGTCCTTCTTGGCAGTATGCTGACATTTCCCTGGATACCGTGGCTCTTGATACATCACAAAGACTTGCTGTCTTGGTCACAGATGTGCCAGCAAGACGTGTACCAACAATTTGTCCTCTTTTGAACTCTGGTATGTCACCCATAATGTTGTGTGCATTGCAATATTTGTGCTCTTACCCTGCTAATTGAACCTTCACACTCTGCTCTTACTGGTGCAATGTGCAATTAATGAAGATTGGCCACCCAGGCTGGGCCATTTTAGCCATGAAACCTCCCACACTAAAATGACAGTTTCAGTTTCATTGTCCAACTCCTGTTTATAAAGAGCAACCTAAGTATACTGGTATTTTAACCTCAAATCATCACACCCTATACTTAAGGAGGAAACAGGACACAAATGCAAACAATTGCATATGGAAATTTAAAAATCCTTGCTGCCCCCGACAGCCTTTTCATTAAAAATTGTTCATTTTTCTGTCCTCCAGAGACTGGACCAATAGCTGTGCATTTATCCCAGTAGAGGACGTCTCACCTAGGAATGCACACATTTGACTCTGGTTCACTGAGCTCTAAATAAATCCCTTCCTCTTTTATCCCGCTGAGAAATCGGACTCAGGACTACTGGATCCCAACTGGATCAGAGATAATGGAGTTTACCTTTGTTATTTTTATCAGCACTTTAGTGACCCCTCCATCTGTTTCAGTTCTTGTCACTCCATAGGCCTTGTAAGATCCGTCTGTCACTGCTTCTAGGGCAGAATAGGAATTCCCACCACAAGTAGAATAGCACGTAACACTTAAGCACTATGAGGTTCATCGTGATCTTTTTACTTCTAGAAACAAAGCAGATTGTCACTTATTTTCCATGTGGTAAACATTACATATAACATGCAGCCAATGTCAGAACTATAAGTACATGCTGGAGAGTCTTCAGCTCAGAGCACTTTCCCAATGCAATTACAGGCTTGGTAACTTGTGCATAGATTTCTAGTGCAGCTCATCTATTCCCATTAGACACTTGAATTTAAATGCATGTGTTTACTGTAGAATGTCGTTAAGATTTTATATATTTTTATATTCTCCCTTGTACACAAGGCATACAAAATATAATGCAAAATGGATACAGACTGAACAACCAACCTGTAGATTGAAGGCTGGAGTTGGATACAGAGGTTTGGGTATCCTTACGTTTTTATTGGAACTACTGGGATCAAATCGTTACAAATAGACATAAAAATCACTTAACTGATAAGCAATAAATAAATAAATAAATAAATAAAACAGGAATGAAAGCCAGAGCTCCAAAAGTCATTAGCATAAGAGTGTAAGGGCCAGTATGTGTACGTTTTCTCTAAATGCAACAGTTTTTCATTCCAGCATTCACACGGATGTGATGCATGTGTAGCTCTCTGTAATTAATTCTCATACTTGATGGAGAGTTACGTGGAAAGAAATATCTCGCCCAGCCGAGCTGGAAGAGAAGAAAACAAATGTCTGCCAGGCGCTATACCTCTATCATGATGTGCAACAAGGAAAGCACTGAAACAGAAGCTCAACAATAAGCTGCTCAGCTCACTTAGACTCTGGAGACATGCATCTGTTTCCATGAAGAGGTCATGAACCCATTACCAGAGTACTAACGGACAATGGAAAATATAAAGTATTTAAGACAAATGGGAAAAGGAGGCAGGTGGGTGGTGGTGGGGGTGGGGGTTGGCTGGCTTCTTTTAACCACCTTATAACCATCTTGCATTATGGTCAATAGTCGTAGGATATTTGATTTTTTGCTCTTATTATTGAGCACATCAAAGAACCTGTTTAACCGGTCCGACATAACTTTCCGTACATATGTGTGAATATATGTGTATCATGAAATATGTCTTAATCATAAGAGGCATTTTCAACAAAACTGTTTCAGCCACATGAGAAGCTAAATTATGAAGAGCTCCCTTCTAAAATATGTCTTAAAGTTTTTAAGTTGTCAGCTTCTGGTCTATCACCAACTGTATCACCATCATTATCATCATCGTCAGTTATACATTTTATGATTTCCTACTGAGTGGATGTAAGTTAAACCCAGTTCAGATTTTTTGCTTTTCCAAACACATTCTAATTACCGCTTCCCACCTCTTCTTCTTTCGTATTTGACAACTCAGGCCTTGGTGACATGCTGGTGCAATACTTAATAACCGTGTGGCATGCTGGGTGATTGGCAGGTAGTCGATGACGGCTGGTTCCGATTCTGCAGGACAATCTGTTTTCTCTTAGCCTTTACCCTTGTAGCTGGACTTCAAGGAGGTTTCTGCCTCTTTAAAAGTCTGTAACATACTCAGTATGAATGTTCGTTTATATTGCAAATTTAAGCCAAATTAGTCCTATGATGCATAAATAAATGGTCGCAACTGAAGGCATTTTGGCATATGTAAAAAGAAAAAAAAACTTAATGTTTCGCCTATTAGAAAATCTATTTTTCTCAGTTAAGATCTCACTTTATTTGTTTTTCTACAAAGACTTTCTTGGCGAGATTTATTTTTTTATTTATTCATTTTACAATTTTATGCAAGATAATCATCTTGCATAGTGTTTTTATTTTTAGACATAAACTAATTTAAAGCAACTGACATCGAACGCAGTGTGGGGCATCTTACTGCACTAAATCTGTAGCTGTGCATGTTTCTGTGAATGTTGCTCCTTTAAATGAAAGGCATTTCTGATCTGAGCGCAGCTTTGATAGAATACGAGCGCTATATGCAGTCCACAGCCTCCAGAGCCGAGCGACGACTGACACACTTTCTGCTTTTGAGAGCTCATTTGGCACCATGGAACATGCATGTCCCAATGGTGTAATAACCCTGGGGCAATTCTGTGGCATGTGTGTGTGCGTGCATGCTCGTGTGTGTGCGTGTGAGTGAGAGAGAGCAAATGAATGAGTCTCAATAGAAGAAATAATCCCATTTGAATGTGAAGCCCATAGTTAAGAACTGACAAACTGTCAAAACCTTTTCTGCCTTAAATCAATAGAAGGAGATGGATTCATTTCAAATATATCTTCTTCTTCTAATTCTCCTCCTTATTCCTCTTTTGCTGGCGGTTCCCTTTAGCAGATCATCTGCCTCCATCTCACTTTATCTCTAACATCCTCCTCTGTCACACCAATTCTCTGCACGTCCTCCTTCACCACATCCATGAATCTTCTCTGTGCTCTTCCTCTTTTCCTCCTGCCTGGCAGCTTCATGTTCAACATCCTTTGCTCTATAGATCCACTAGCCCTTGTCTGCACAGGCCCAAACCAGCTCAACTTCGCCTCTCTTTGTCTCCAAATTGTTCAATCTGAGCTGTCTCTCTGATCTACTCATTACTAAACTTGTCTATTCTGGTCACACCCAAGAAAAAGCATTTTCAGCTCTGCCACCTCCAACTCAGCCTCCTCTCTTTTTGTCAGCGCCGCTGTATCCAAACCATACGCCACAGCAGCTCTCACTAACATCTTATAAACCTTACCTTTCATTCTTGCTGCTGTCTTTCTGTCACAAATCACTCCTGGCACTCGTCTACACTGTCTGCACACTCTTCTTCACCTCTCTTTTGCACTGTCTGTCACTTTGAACAGTTGACCCCTGGTATTTAAACTCATCTACCTTTATTACCTCTCCCCCTTGCAACCTCGCTGTTACACCTGCCTCCCTCTCGTTCACACAAATCACACATTGTGTCTCGCTTTTGCTGACTGTCATTGCTCTTCTCTCCAGAGCACACTTCCACCTCTGCGGGCTCTCTCCAGCCTGTTCCCTACTCTCACTATAGATCACATCTGCAAACATCAGTGTCCATGGAGACTCCTACCTGACCTCATCTGTCAGCCTGTCCATCACCAATGCAAACAAGAAGGTGCTCAGGGCTGATGCCTGATATAGTCCCACCCCCACCTTGAACCCATCTGTCACCCCTACTGCACACCTCACCACGGTCTTGCTGTGTGCTTGCACATTCTGCACCACCCTCACATAATTCGCGGCCACTCCTGACTCCTTCATGCGGTACTACAATTCCTCTCTTGGCACCCCATCATTTTGTTTTGTCTAGATCCACAAAGACACAGTGTAACACCTTCTGACCTTCTCCATACTTCTCCATCAGCACTCTCAAAGCAGCTGTAGTGCTCTTTTGCAGCATGAAGCCATACTGCTGCTCAGTGATTGCCCCCCCCCTCCCTTCTTAAGCATCATCAAGTCTTTCCCATAGCTTCATGGAATGGCCGATGAACTTTATACCCCTGTAGCTACTTCAGCTCTGCACACCACCCTTGTTCTTGAAAATTGGTACTAGCATCAATTCCTCATTGTGGTCACAATGCTCATTGCCCTCTCTCCTGGACCAACCCACCTTTCCACACTTCAGCCTTTTCATAGCTGCCCCAACTTCCTCCTCTCACTCTTTTTTCTTCATTCATCAGCTTCTCAAAGAACTCCTTCTTCTCTTGTCACTAGTACATGTCATTAGTATATTTCTGCCTTTATCTTTAATCACCTTAATCTGCTGCACATCCTTTCTAGGCTCTCCCTGTTTAGCCAGTCAATACAAATCCTTTTCTCCCTCATTAGTGTCCAGCCTCACATGCAACTCATCATAAGCCTTTGCCTCCTCTGTCTTTGTCATATGACTAGCCTCCGTGTACTCGTCTGTTTCAGATGATTTCAAATGTATAAAAGAGGAAAAAAATATAATGAGCAGGTAAATGTATCATGTTGTAACTTTTAAAATTAAAAAGTGTAATAAAATGTCACATGAAACTTTTTTTTTTCCAATGCACAGATAAATCAAGAGCATCAAAGAACTAACACACAAAGCCTGGCTGTCATTTAGCGAGCACAAAAAGAACAAGCTGTTGATCAAAGCGCATGGAAGAGCCAAATGAATTATTTCACATCCAAATGTATGACAGACACGTGTCACAACTATCAAATCATCAATAAATGATTTATCATCAAACCATGCTGACATAGTTGAAAAATATGAAAGTATTTTCAAGATTGGGAACATAAAATAAACATAAAACTGAGCAGATTAGTGTCTCTGATCAATTCATTTAAATCACAAGAGGATTTTATTCCCCTTTGCTGAAATTAATGAATCACCCTCCGTCTGTCTTTGAGTGCGGCAAAGGAAAGCCATTCCTTATTCGGTGTAGCTTTAGATGTAAAAGGCTGTTGTAATGAGTTATTAACGCAGTCGTAATGGATACCATAAAAACATCAAACACACTATTAGTCACCTTTGATAAGAATACATAATTTGAAGAGTCTCTCCTTAGATTAAAAGCCCTTTTGCATGCTAGAGAACTGAAAATAAAATATAAAAACTACTGATCCAAAAGAGTAGAGTAAAAAGCCTTGTTTTAATGCTTCATGTTCTGCTCCAATCAACATCATCCCAGAAACCTTTGCATGGTATTGTGTTTTTACATCTTCTTTGATCCACAAGTTTATTCATGATGAAGTATTATTCTATACACTGTGAGAGGACAGTATATGACAGTACTGAAACGACAACATTCTCGAGGTGTATTATTAAGCCTCATCTATGAAACACAAGTTAAAATCTTGTGCCGTTTAACAATGCATCAATATAAGCAGTAAGGAAGAACCACATCCCAGGCAAAGCAGCTGTACATATGCTGTGCAGTGTAAAGGTGTCTTCTGTCTGTACTCTATGCAAAGGAAGGTTTAGAGACCCTAAACCACGGCTGCACTAATAAATACATCATACATATGTTCTTTTTTTCTCTGCAATGAACTAATTCTGAAGTACTTATCTATATCACACCACTTTCTGCGTATGACTTACAATAAAAGCACTTTAAGGGTTTTCAGGCCTTTTCTGTGAAACTGGGAATGTCAGTTATGGTTACCAAAAACGGACTTGACATATTTTCTATAACAGCATATTTCATGCCTCTTAGCTCAAGAGCGATAGCAAGGAAAAAGTAGTGTTTAATTTTAAGATTTAACAAAGCTTGAATAAGGAGAGTGGATGAGAAAAATAGGGCCAAGATGAGATACCATAACAACGTCATTTCCCTGTTGCTGTGTTTTGGATTTTGACTTCCCTTCTGCATCCCCATCTATCAAACACTCAGCACTCCTGCATTCTCAGCACTGACCTCACTATATGTGGTTTTTAATTATTCAAAATTATGTCACATCTTTAAATTCTTAGTATTTTAGTAGCATAAAAAAAAAGGGCCAATGATGTATCAGAAGAACATCATCAGACAGGTGCCTCAACCTGTAGCTGATTGCACAAATGCCATCTCTTTTTTTTTTTTTTTCCTAGCTACATTACGAGGACACCTGACAAGATTTTTTTCTTCATTTCTCTGAGCCCCAAGAAAAAAAATTAATTAATAAATAATTCTTAGTATTTTAGTTAAAATGAGCAACCGAGAATAACTGGGCTCAACAAAATTGGCATTCCGATTTTTCAAGCTTTCAGCCGGTACACAAGGAGAACACATACACACATTCAGCAACATTTAGAATTACCACTAAACTTACATACTGTACATATATGTAAAATATACATATATGATAGGCCCCGGCCGACCAAAAGCATTAAACCAGTAACATTCTTGCTGTGCTAACCACTGCATCACTGATGAATTAAATAATCATGAAAAAAATTTGTTCCAGTCTTTAAATTTTATTCTATGACCACTTCCTGCAATGGTACTCGTGGTAACAGTCTCATAATTGTGGCAAATGGCATCATATTTTCTAAGAAAATAGCCATGATATCACTAAAACAATGGTAACAGAACATCAGGCTCAAATGACTTATTTGTAATAGGCTACAATGCTGCAAATGTAAACAGAGATGGATGGATGGATGGATGGATGGATGGATGGATGGATGGATGGATGGATGGATGGATGGATGGATGGATGGATGGATGGATGCCTTACAGCTAATGTTTTTTCATGTATGTGTGTATTAAGATATGGGAGCTTACATTAGTAAAACCCTAATCTGTATCCACTAACTGCCTTGTACAGCTGTATCTCATATATCTTTATCTCATAACTCAGATTCAAAATAAACAAAATGCATTACACCAGCAGCCCTACAAAGACCTAAAGGCATCTACAGAAGACACATAATTACATTTATCAAAAAGTGTATGCAGATTGTGACTGCTTTATTCTTTTGCATAGCCACGGGCTGTACATATCTAAACAAGGACTGTGTCCTACTTTATTAAAATGCAGCATTCAAACCAAGAGCTTTGGGACTGCGATTAAGAACACGTAACACGGTAACGTTATCAAGGAAAATTACTGAAATTACCCCTTTGCTTTTCTTCTTATGCATTGGACTGTAATTATTCTTTTATATAGTAATGTTCTTCACTGGAGCCCAATGAGGAAATGGAAAATTCTACAGTCCTTTCTTTAAAACCTTTAAATAGCTCTTCAGTCCAAAATCAATCACTAAAATCTTTAATGTATTATTTTGATGACATGTAAACAGTCTTGACCTATAAGTTTTCTCTTCAGCAATCTTCTTATTTAAATGATTTCACCACTGACGATAGGAAGGTCAACAAGTAAAAAGTAATAATATAAGTACATGTGCATTGCTGCAACAGCTATTCTCCCCAGTGCAAAATACATAATTACTCAAATTAAATGGATCTGAAGTGAACTGCAACAACAACAGCCAGATAACCTGAAATTGCCCATCTCACCTTAGCACCAGTTTGAAAGTCAGATCTGTAAATGTTTTTTTTTATCAAGGGAAGACAAATCTAAAGTCATTACCTCCACATCATCATCCTGCTGTGAAACATCTGGGCTCTTAAATGGACCAAGATGACATACAATTAATATTCAAGTTAAAAGTGCTCGTTTCTAAATCATAGTCTTACTTTTTTATTCATCTTAAAAAATAACTCAACATTAAATCATGTCCTCCTTTAGAGTCTCAATTAGAGCAGAAGCTATTGTATAAAAATGCTTCTTCTTTCAGCAGCTTCCTTTAAGGGTCACCACAGGAGATCATCTGTCTCCATGTCACCCGATCAGCATTCTCCTCTGTCACACCAGTCCTCTTTATGTCCTCCTTCACCACATCTGCAAAACTACTCTGTGGTCTTCAATTTTCTTTCTGCCCGGCAACTCCATCTTCAGCATCCTTCTTTAACTTCCACCATTTAATCCTTGCCTCTCCCTTTACTTTCCAAAGTCATCCAACAAACTATAATGTGCACCTTGCAGTCGCCTATCTCTTTCAGATTACACTTTCTCCATAAGATGCAGTCCCCCCATGTGCACCTTCCTCCACTTTACATCACTCTCTGTCCCTTCCTCTTCTTGAAATGTGTGTTCACCACAGCCATTGCCACCACCATCTGTCCTTCTGCATTTTTCTGCTTAACACCATCCCTACCCAACACCTCCTCATCACCTCTGTTCCTTTCCTCTACACGTCCATTGAAGTCTGCTCCAATCACCAATCTCTGCCCCCGGGTACACACTTCTACCACTTCATCCGACTCCAGAATCCCTTTTTTCTCTTCTAAACTGGCATCCAACCTGTGGGGCATACTCACTGACAACATTCAGCATCACCCCTTTGATTCCCAGCTTCAAACATGTGATCCTGATGCTCTTTTTCTCCTCCACACTATTCATATACTCTTCCTTCACGATTACTTACTCCATTTTTCTTCTTATCTACACCATGGTAGAACACCTTGAATCTACCTCCAGTGCTCCCGGCCTTGCTTCACCTGGTCTCCTGCACACACGATACAACTACAGTACCTTTCTTCTTTTCATCTTATTAGCCAGCTCTCTCCCTTTACCATTGTCACTGCATTTGGAGGCCCTGCTCTCACTTCCACAGTCCTGTGGTTCCTTTCCTCACATTGCCTCCAAGCACGCCTTCCCCATCTCCTCTTAATATGTCTTTGTCTTCGGGTAGCATGAGCACAGTTTCCTCCAGCCGCCTGTTGGCCAACAAAAATCTATAATGTGAAGCGTGTCTACTGTCTGTATTATGTCCAAAGGAAAGTTTAGGGACCCAAAACCATGATCATGTGCCATTCTGCATGTTTGACTCCTCCCAACAGATTATGTATGTGTGTCTGCATTTTTTCTGCTCCCTCCAAGGTGTGTGTGTGTGTGTGTGTCTCAGGCATCTGATATACAGCAGTTAGTAGCCCTGCCTTTTTTACCCATAGCAAAATGATAAAAACTGCACTACAGAATGTCTGATGCAACAGGAGCTGCTTAAAAATGAGCAAGCTCGGCAGAAGTGACTTTTTTTGTCACATTTCAGCATCTAAGGCTTAACTTATTATAATTTCCCACACCATCTCACTCAGCTGCCATCACTGCCGAGCTGCTATCACAGGCAACCTGCCAGGCTGGACAGCTGCCACAGCTGGAGGTCAAAACCTTACAAGCTATGTGGAGCAGCCATTGGTTTATTTATAAATCAAATAGGTTAAAGTCTGCTGTCACTTCAACGGACAATTCCAGTTAGATTGGGCTTCAAATCGAT
This sequence comes from Apistogramma diplotaenia, assembly GCA_015052665.1. NCBI lineage: Eukaryota > Metazoa > Chordata > Actinopteri > Cichliformes > Cichlidae > Apistogramma > Apistogramma diplotaenia. Next base: position 28,399 of record VOQJ01041040.1, on the reverse strand, counting down.
CAATACCTTTCCCACAGCTTTCTAAAAGGCATCCCATGAGGGGCAAAGAGGATGCCACGGGAGCGAATGAGGACCCCTCAGGCTCAAAAATGAACTTATTAACTTGTTCATTTTGACGAATGAAATGTATGTGGATGTGAATGTCTGTATATGATGACAGAGAGGGAGGCTGAATCAGCAGCCGTGAAAAAAGAAGAAGAAAACAAACAAGCAAACAAATCTTCCATACTATGCAGCCAGGGGAAATAACACAAGTAATAAGTGATATTCACCTTTACGAGGTGACTATTAATATACCTTGGCTCCTACCACCTTAAAGAGAGGGAGCACATGTGTCAGGCAGCTAATATCTGGTCAGATATTTTTAAAATACACATAATATTTGATACAGTTATTTAAAGATTGTATAAACTGATTTCAATTTTTTGTCAAAGTGCCTGCACTCCTCACCTGTACTCTCACCTTGTTGCAGATTTCAAGTAGCGATGCATGGATCAAGTATTATATAATATCCTGAATTTTTGTCCAGTGTTGAGTTCAAAAGCTCTGTTTAGTGTAAAACCTGTTCAGAAGCTTCTGTTGCACAGGTGAGAGGAAACTGCTCTCACACTGGGGTGAAAATAAATCAGTTGAATAACAAGAATACATATTTTTTTTCTAACATCATTAGTTTGCCCTAGTGTTTTACAGTACTAATAAATAGCACTTCAGTAAATTTGTATACATGGATGTATTTATATGCTGCATTTTATTTAATAAAGTTAGTAAAGCGATCTTTGAGTCAAGCCTGATGATTGCCAGGCTCTCTCCCAGCTTATTAATTTGACACTTGTGTTGGATTGGTACTGGCTATTGCTTGCACCAATCAATACATTTCTGAGTGAGGGTTTTAAATGGCTAAACTTGCGATTAGCAGAAAACCCACTCCACCAAAGGAGCTGCAGCTGCCTACAGCACAAATAAATTGACTCTAATGGATCATTTATTGTGTTATCGTCTCACACTGTTTTTGTAAATCCTCATTATTGGTTATAGAGACAAATTGATTTGTGTTTTCCTAAAAGTGGTGGCGGTGGTGGTGGGCATTCCCATTTATTTTCACCTAATTAGTCCACCCTTTAAAATCTCTTCTAATAACATGCAATGATAAATTAGCATGCAGTCTTGTTAGAGGAAGACGGAGTAGATGGTACTGCCATCTATGTGCCTGCAATGCTCTTTGAGAAGAAAAAAAAAAGGTACCAGTAAAACGAAAGCCAAAGGCTCGCACACTTCAAATTTTACATTCTTGTGTAAATCTCATCGGAGATTAATTTAAGTCAGAATGCTTAATACTGTCCCCTTGCAGCTCAGATAGACTCACAGTCACAGGCAGAAAATCCTCAGCGTGTTGAGGTCACCCAATAATCGCAGACGGATCTGTGAGCTATGACTAATATCGCTAGAAAAGCGAAATTTATTGGCAGCGGCTGTTGCGTGTAATTTGACTCCAGTCACCTGCAGTGTAGTAAATCTGTTAGTGAGCAGGTAGAAAGAGAATCAAGGAGAAACTCACCGTCAGCCTTAGTCTGAATAAGAAAAAGCACAACCCCCCCCCCTCCCCCAAACAAATAAAGCAGATATTTAAGCATCTAATAAGTTTAATGCCCAGAGGCTTCTGAATGTACAAAGCACGTTTCTATAAAGACATTAACAATCACCTCCCTTTGACTGGACTAAGTCTGGTGTCAGCCAACCATTTAAGCAAGGGTAACAGCCCTGTTGATATGAGGGTCAGTCAGCAACTAACTGTAATTTCCTTGGCCTGTGTTAAATGTAGTGAAGTGTAGTTGGGTTAACAAGGTCACTGGTGAGGAACAGCAGTAGGAATTAGGAGGACTGGAGCTAAAGCTAAAAGATGGATTTTTTTCTAGCACATCTTTGGCACACTTTTAACAAAGTGCACAGAGAACACACTGGACCGGCTCAGCATCACTGTTCTGTTTCAAAGCTGAGGATTTCCACTCTGTGGGGACTTTGCTCACTTTCTAAATCCATATTAACTCATATTAAATGACTGATTTTACTTAATAAGACTGCTACACTATTCTTACTACAATTTGAATGTGCACAGAAGCATTAATTACATTGGTACAACTACATGTCAACATGAATATACATGAACATTATTACAGAACGCTACATTTTCAGTTATTATCTCACCCCATCGCCCCGTGTCATAGAATGATTCCTACTCCGTCTGCTTGCCTGAAACTTCACTCCTTGGAATATTGTGTCTGTAAGCAATGCTTCGCATGGTTATGTTTATCAGGTAAATCTGAACAACTGACGAAACCTAAAGGATTTGTTTTCTTTTTCTTCTCTCAGTTTCAACAGTTTGTGCATATTATTCACTCTCTGCAAGTTTTAGTGAGACTCTTTGCTGCAGTTTGAATGATAAAACCTTAAGTATCTGTATGCATCATTACCATATCATTACAGTACAGTACAACCAGTTCATTTCAAATTGTCAAACAATCCTTTCATATGTGCAAAATACTTTAAGAAACCTCAATATAGTGAGGCCAAATAACATTATAACATCAAGGCGCCGCAGCTGAGATGGCTTCTGCATAAACGGAATTCAAACCCAGTGAATATTCGGCCTTTCTTACTATCTTAGCAGCCATTCTGCAGACTCTCTCCTTCACATCTCCTGACACTTTTGCTTAAAGTCTCTAGGGATTCCTGACCCTCGAACACCAATCTGTGCCTCTTCTATCTGCAATAAAGCACATGGACTCTTAGGCTAAATGGTTGTAAGATGAAAAAAAAAATAAGATGGAAAGAAAGGAAAGCAATGAATTATTATTATTCTTTAAAAAAGGCCTTTTTTTTGAAAAAAAGAAGAAAGCTCTGCCAAGACTGATATATCCAATTTGAAAGACGCTTTTTCAAAACTCAAGGTCAGTGAATGAATTGAGTGTGTGCGAGATTTGCTTTTTTATATAATCATTGAACTTATACAGCTACACACACACACACAAAATGTATTATATATCATGTTATTTGATTTAAAATCCTCTGAGGTGGTGTACGCGGCAAAATTGCTGCACTGGGTAAATACACAATCAGCTCTGCCGTCAGCAGTGCACACTTTCACCTCGAATTAAAGAGATTTAACAAATGTACTGCATTAACCTTATTAAGTTACACACAGGTTTTTATATATAGTTTTAGTGCTCCATTTTTAGAGTCTTCAAAGTAACTGGACCCACTGGTGGGTTTGTTTGTTTGTTTGTCTGTTTGCAATATAACTCTAAATTGATGAAAGTTTGAGGAAATATTCCTTGTGAGCCTAAAAATATGATGTCATTTTCACCCTTGAATATTTTTGAGGACCTTGACCTTTGACCTTGAAAATGAAAGCATATATTTTATGGCCTTAAGGAATATTTCCACAAACTTTAGTGAGTTTTAGTCCCAGACTTTTTGAGTTATATTGTTAACAGACTGACAAAAAAAAAAAAAAAACTAACAAAAAACAAAACCTCCCTCTACATTTCCACGTGTGTGGAAATGTTTTCACCCTGCACAAAAAAACAGTGTGTGTGCACATTTATGAAACGTGTCTACCAGCCTTTGTTTTCTTCTTATCACTGTGCATATGTTAGTAAATCAGAATCATTTAGAACCAACAGACTTGTGCAATCTGCATACAGCACATGAAAACCCGTTTACCCCCCCGGGCACAGCGGAGAAAGTGCTGATAATGCTGCAACGGAGAAGCCTGCACCTCCGAGGCAGGAACGAGGACAAAGTCTGACTAAAGAAACTGAAACAACTATGTACAAAAAGGGACACCGGCTTTCCAAAGAGAGCCTGCAGGAGTGATGGCAGTCTGAAAAAAAAAAGGGGAAAAACGAAACTAAAGTTTAAAAAAAAAAGACTCAGGCTGGTGAAAATAAAGGAGATTCGGAAAATCGTTTCCCCTGAGACACTCACTGTGGCTCAAGAGAAAAAAAATGTTTGGAATTAAAGAGTTGATATGAAAAAAGACTAACAGACTACAAGAAAAAGATGAAGACAACAAAAAGCACATGATCTGCCACTCCACTGAAGATTATAAAAAAAGCAGATTCTCCAGCACCCCTGGATCGAGGCAGGAAATTAGACAGCGACATGCAGCAATGATCAAAGACAGTGTTAATTTCAAATAAAGATAAATTAAGGGGATGCTGGAATATGTTTCACCCATTAGTCTTTTTTCCTCTACATGCAATTTATTTATTTTAATTTAAATGTGACTCTAAGCCAGAGGTGTCAAACATAAGGCCCGGGGGCCAGAACCGGCCCCTCAAAGACTCTGATCCGGCCCACTGGATGATGGAATCCCTGTTTTTGCTTTTTTTTACAATGGCTTCACTCTAAAATACAATTATAAAACCACTGATTTCTATAATTACGGGACTAAGAACTACCAGAACTTTTTCTGTAGTTTCACACATAATGTAAGCTGACAGATGACTCTGTGGTATAAAAACATTACATACAGCTTTTTCTTATATTAAGATATCTATGGGATTCAATATGCAGTTGAACTTGTGTACAGACAGAAAGGAGGTTTCTCTGGTCTGGCCCACGGAAGACTAAAGTGAGCTGCATGTGGCCCACAGTGCAAAATGAGTATGACACCCCTGCTCTAAGCACTTTGTGGCTCATTGTGCTTTGAAAAACTGTAAATAATGGCCCAAAGGCAATAACAATAATCATAATAATCATAAAAGTTTATAATAGTTGATGATTTGTTCATACTGTAAGCAACGTTTGAGGCACTTCAAAACTTGTTCATAAAGAATGAACACATTTATCTACAAATTCCCAATCTGTGCATGACTTCTGCACAAATATCTGCATGCATGCTGTTAGTAAAGGAGGGCAACAGTGTTCACCTTTTCTGACAGATGATGCGGCATGCTTCGGCTCATTTTCCTCTCCCATCTTTCTGGTACAAGGTTGGTTTCATCTGTGCATTTTTTTTTTTTAAACAGACTGTTTCAGATGTTTTCTGATTAAGTCTTATCTGGTTTTCTTGTTTCGGGGTGTAACCAGGGTCTTTGACCTTGTTCTAAACCTTTCATATTTCCATCAATGAAAGCAACATGACTATAAAACACCCACCTCCTCTAGAAAGGACTTGACCTGGCTAGATGCTGTGAAGGTGTTTTTCACGGAAACAAGTCTGCGAGGATCCACTTTTGTTCAACAGTTGATATCAACTCCAGATCTTTTATGTGTGAACTGTCACACAATAACATGTTTGTCAGTCAGCTTTACAATTACTTTAAGGCTTCTCGAAATGTGGGGAAGGGCTTCAAACGAGGCTTTTTCTGTCATTTGGGCCTTAAATTAAAGAACAGAAACAGAAGAAATTTGCAATCTGCTAAAATCCATGCAAAAGCAAAAACAAAGGTTAGACTGACTAAAATACCGTTGACAGTTTAAATCAGAGAGGAGTCCTCACTGCCAGGCGCGTCTGGTGAATGGTCACATGGATGAAGTGTAAATAATTTGTGTTTTGGCATGAACGCTTGAGCGAATGCTTTCATATGTTATTCATGCCACTACACTCACACTTGTGCTTTCTGAAATTACAGTCAAGGCTGATTTTACACAGCTGGAGATCCACAGTTTCAGGAATAATGTCATCTGACAAGAATAGTGTCAGGCGACTCTTACTGTAGCGATGAGTAATTCTGTAGGACATGATTCATCTTTTCTTTCTGACAATCAACCTCTTATGTAAAGTAAAAAAAAAATGTATTCAGATGAGTAAGGTGAAACACATAAAACAGAGAAATAAAGGGAAAAAGAGAATCAGAGACCACACAGTGTGCTGTACATGCAAGGCCACATGTATGAAGTACCAGCTTCTCTTCATCTGTGGACCGATTCACCCCGGAATGGCTTAATGGAAAATCTCAAGACCACTTTGCTACTCTGCTCCAGGCATTTTATTTCACAAACACTCACCATAGTGCTCATCTACTTTGCTATCAATCAGTATATGTTCAACAGCGGAATTTCAGAATTTCTTTGTTTTGATTTTTGTTGTTTTTTTGCCTGGTTATCTCAGGCTGTTTGCTTTACAGCCCTGGGGCCCTAATGACAAAGACTGCAGTAATGTAAGAGCGCAGCTGCAAGCATACTATAGGTCATAAGCCTCATGTGGATTTATTAATGTAGGCTGAAACCATGCCACTCACTGTTACTTTTCCTGCAGTACAAGAACCCACACAAGTTAATTTTTTTGAGTGCATACAAGTTTTTAAATCACAGGACAATAAATTTGCCATTTAATTACAACCTATCACTGGTTGTTCAGTGGTAGATGCGTTGCCGGCCTTGCAGAAGGCTCAGGTTTGATCATCGGCCAGATTTCTGGCTGATGATGAGAGGTCTGGCCGGAAAATGGAAGAAAGGAGCCCGATGTAGTCAGACAAGCCAAGTGGCAGACATGTTGCTGGCTGTGATCTCTTGTTTGTTGCTGCGTCTGTTGCCTATCAGCTCACTTCTGCTAAGCCTGCATGGTCTAAAACTCACACTGCCATGCTACATGATACAGCTTCTTCAAGTGTACGGTCACGTTTTTAATGCAAACCTCTCACAGCTCCTTCCATGTTTACTATGAACCCCAAAATTGTCCTTTGAGCCCCTTTTTTCCTCTTCTTACACTTCAGGTTCACACTTGCTGCCATTTTGCTTCCTGTAGCCCCACGAAATCAAGCGTGAACAAGACTGTTGCGAGATCACGCGTGCACATTGTGAACAACACTGGCTGTGCCCAGTGTTAGAATTGTCTTGAAACAATATTTATAGTATAGTTATTACGCCAGAGAATAAAACAAAATCAGAGTGTGGTGTCAGCGATGGGGCACAGTGTGCAGGATCCCATCCACTAGCAAACTGGTGAAATTCTCAGCCCCAGTGCACGATGACCTCAGCAACACCCATTTTCAAACTTATCTTATACTTCACTGATTATTAATTTTGTAAGAAACCAGCCAAAATCAGTCTACATTAAAAAAAATTGCTACATCTCTCCAGCTTTCTTCCTCTTCTTGTCCACAACTACTGTGTCCAGTTGGTTAGCCTGTCTTAGAGTTTGCCTGTCTGTACCTGGAAGTCCCACAGGATCTTCTCTACCACCTTCAGTTTTGACCTCAAGACTTTCAGGTTAAACTGCCACTTGGTAATGGCGTTCCATGACATTTCCTGCTTCACAGCATCCATATCCTCTTTTTTCTGTTTGGCAGCTCTCCAGTTTCTCCTCTACATGTGTCCAGACCATCTCAGCCTTATTCCTCTAACTTTGTCTCCAAACTGCTCAACCTGAGCTGTCCCTCTCATGTACTCTTGTCTAATCCTGTCTATCCTGGTCACTCCCAATGGAAATCTTAGCATTTTCAACTCTTCCTCCAGTCGTGTTATTGCCATCATCTTCATAGCAGGTCTCAATAGCACCTGGTAAATCTTCCCATTCACTCTTGCTGGTGTCCTTCTGTCACAAATCACCCCTGACACTCATCTCCACCCACTCTGCCCTGCCTGCAGTCTCTTCTTGACCGTTCTTATGCATTGTCTGTTGCTTTAGATGGTTGACCCCAGGTATTTAAACTCATGGTCCGCAGAGGCTCCTGCCTAACCTCATCTGTCAGCCTGTCCATCACCATTAGCAAACAAGAAAAGGCTCAGCCACTGGGGGGCCACAAGGTAGTGGACTCCTAGTACATCAGTTGCATCAGGAAGGGCATCCAACATAAAATCTTGCCAATCATAAAAAAAACTGTTTTATTATGTTGTGTTTATTTTTATTATTGTATTAAAAGTCCACGTATTAATATTTTCATTGAAAGAAAATAATAATGCAAAGTGGGTTTCACATGCATCATGATAAAACCAGTACATTAATTATCACCTTATTACATCACCTGAGCTCTGTAAATTGTGCACATCTTACCATTGTTTTTTTCATTAAGGTTTGTCGAGCTGTTGCTGTTGTTCAGTTAAATTTCAGTTCACCAGAAGTCACCTCAAGCCAGCTTATAATGTAAAGTAAAGATCCACAGTATTAGAAAAAAAGCCTCAATCACATGATCCCCTATGAACAACAGCAGGAAGGGAAAACTCATTTTTAAGAGGAAGAAACCTTTAGCAGAACCAGGCTCAGGGAGGGGCAGCCACCAGCTGTGACTGTTGGGGGTGAAAGAGCAAGAGTTTTATAATAGCTGGTTCCATAACAGAGGGACTTGTTAACTTGGAAACAAATCTAGGAACTTCAAGCAAGCCTGCAGTCTGAGAGTGCAGTGCTCTGTTAGGATAAGATGGTACTATAGGCCTTTAAGATATGACAGGGCCTGATTATTCAAGATTTTGTATCTGAGGAGAAGGATTTTAAATTCAATAGTGTATTTAAGAGAGAAGCCAAATATGCTCTCTCTTTCTGCTACTTGTCCATACTCTAGCTGCAGCATTCTGAGACAGCATGTTTCTAATTTTAGAGATATTGGGCAAATGAATGAAGGCAGTCCTACATATTTGTTTAATGTGCACCTTGAAGTGATCAAAAATGACTCCAACACAGTATTACTGGAGGCCAAAGTAATGCCATCCAGAGAAAGCATCCAGTTCATCACCTTGTTTCTAAGAGGTTTATCATCAGTACAATAACTTCAGTTTTATCTGAATTTAGAAGCAGAAAAATAGAGGTCATCCAGGCATTTATGTCTTTAAGAAGTCCCTGCAGTTTAACTAATTGATGTGTGTTAATTGGCTTCATGGATAGATAGAAGTGGGTATCATCTACATAGCAATGGAAACGTAGTTTTGTCTAATAATATTACTAAAGGGAAGAATGCATAATAAAAACTACTGGTCCCCACACAGAACCCTGTGGAACCCCATGACTAACCTTTGTATGTATGTCCATTTACATGCACAAATTGGAATCTATAGATATGACTCAAACCACTGTTGCGCAGTTCCTTTAATGCCAACGGTGTGTTTTAATCTGTGTATTAAAATATCATGGAGAACAGTACTGAAAGCACCGCGGAGGTCTAGCAGGACAAGCACAGAAATTAGTCCACTGTCAGAGGCCATAAGATCCTTCATAACCTTCAATAATGCTGTTTCTGTGCTATAATGCACTCCAAATACTGACTTCAATTAAGCCATTCCTTTAAAAGTAATCAGCTAACTGTCTGACAACTACTCTTTCAAGAATTTTCTAAAAAAAAAAAGAAAAAAAAAGAAGGTTTATATAATCAGTCTATAATTAGCTAAGACAGCTGGATCAAGTAATGGGTTTTTAAGTGATGATTTAATTACTGCCACCTTAAAAGGCTGTGGAATGTTGCCTGTTAATAAAGATAGATGAATCATATTTTAAAGTGAAGCATTAATGGTGAAACTTCTTTGAGCAGTCTTGTAGAAATAGAGTCTAAAAGGCGCATTGGTGGTTTAGATGAAGGAACTATTCATGTTAACTCAAATAATCATTGTTCTCAGTGATCATGTTTGTTGAACATTTACACTACCAAGTGACCAAGTGACACTAAATTGTCTCATCCAACATCAAAACCCAGCCTGAAATATTCGGACTCTTCTAAAAGGACAACAACTTCAGAGGTGTCCATATAAAGTCATAAAAGAATTGCAGTTTCATATACTCAAGACTGAATCTGCATTCCCTGAAATGCTGTCATGTTCTCTTGGAAGATGTTCAAAGATCATGGTTATATCAAATCATTCAGCACCTATTACACATACTGAAAAAATCAACTCGAGCCATTCAAAGAATCTCCTACTATTCTGAGATCTCTCTCTGATCTGTTTAAATAAAACGACTATTCAGTAATAGATAAAAAGACCACAGTAGCACAAGTTTGAAGAGGTCAGAGAGCTTTAAATTGAATACTACTATAGATGAAAGAGGAATGTTATTGACTAGTGATTTGAGGGCCGTGCCTTGAATTTGTAAATGTGTGAATAAAAGTTTCACACACAAATTGTTGTACGTCTTAGATCTGATTCCTTTTGTCATATAACAAGAAGATGTATGACAGAGCTCTTTACTTTTTTAAATTATTTATTTCATTCTTTTACATTCTTAAACATGTCGGGATTGTCCATTGTTAATTCAGCCACTCTGCCAATTCATGAAATTTATTTTTTTCTGTAAAGCCTGTTCACGGGTGAAGCTAAAATGTGTTAGCGAAGAAGGCAAAGTCAGATTAAAGACTTTATACTGCATAGCATCAATTCCCTTTATATAGCATTAATTAAATTTTTTGTATTTTTTGCAGAAAAAAATCTCTTTCTCCCCTCACTATAAATTCAATTGTTGCTTTGAATTGCATTGAAACAATATGTTATAAAGTTACCAAAATGTCACAGTTTCTGTATATACTCATGAAGTAGATTTAGGTGAAAATAAGCAACATATTCTTTTTTTTTCTGTCTTTACAAACATCAAGTTCATTTCCAAAAAAAAAAGAAGCATTTAATGCATCATCCAAATCACTGTGTTTGTGTGTGTCTGTGCTTATACATGCATGCTTTAGTCTGCATGTGCAATTGTAGGCCTTTGTGTGTGCCTGAATGTGTCTGACAGTGCTAATTTCTGTGTACAACTTCATAAAACATACCTGGATCTCACATTTCTGTCATTTAACTTTTGGAGTACCACTGCATCCTGGTACCCTACATCTCCCTTCACAATGTCTTTTACAGTCTTCCAACAAACATCATCACATCATTAACTGATCTCTGATCTGCTAACTCTTCCTCAAACCTGATTCTGGGGTCCGCTCTTGCTGGCTGTCACTAACATCAGGTTCACTAAAGTAACAACCCCAACTGTCTGATCACATTCTTTCCTCCCATTAAACAGTTCTTCTGCCCACTTGCTTTGGGTTGGTAGAAGCACATGATTTGCCAGCTTATATATCCCACCATGCAGGCCTAACAAAATACTGCACAGAGCTTACGAATCCAGTTCCTTCTCCAACATACCTGATTCAAATGATAAACTGGGTATTAAATACTGCAGCTGCCTGAGAAGAAGATAATCATTTGAATCAAGTGTGTTGTTGCAGGGAAGCATCTCAAAACCTAAAACACACAGTCCCAAGGAGCAACGCTTAGAAGTACAGCTTTAGCATTATCGACCAAAGAAAATTGGTCTAACTGAGGAAACAAGCCACAAAAAGCTATTTTTGTAAATGAAAAAAAAATCTGACTTTAATCAACCATATTAATTTGCATGCAGATTTTTTGGGATATAGTTACGTAGTTGAATTCAAGTGTGAATAAAAATAATACAATAGAACGCCTTTATTTTTATTTATTTATTTTTTTACCGCTAATATTCTTCTTAGCAGCAACTGGCACAGCATCCCATGCAAATTTGGGTCCTGAAAGGATAGCTCCAGCACCGGGTCAAAGGTCAAACCCTCTGCTTCTCCTTATTTTACTCAACAGTGACCTATCTTGTGTCATTTAATATCAATAAATAAATAAAAAACTGATGGCACAATGTGATGGGCAAAAATGTGGTTTTGTTCCCAGACAACACCGAGAGGCTTTGTGATTGTTGTCACTCATTTTCCTGTTTTACCTTTTTTTCACAGGAAAAAGAAATTGAAATGAATGTATACAGTAATATACTCTTAGTGTACTGCACACATAGTGTTTTACATTGCATGCAGACATTACCGCAGACACTGGTGTTAATTAACAGTGTTTTGGCAGCTGGGTGACAGGTGTATAACCAAAGAGAACCCTGAGTGTGTGTGTGATCCTCCTCCTACATACATGCATCACATACTATCCATTCAGAATTTTCTCTCTGTGTCAAGAAAGAATAATAAATCATAATTTATTCATAAAATAAATAACAGCAAAGAATTTATCCAGTCCCACTACTGTAGCACTCTGGTGGCAATTTGTTTCATGGATGCATGGTCAAGAAGTCACAGTGAAAGATGGTAACAATTAGATTTTGTCATATGCTAATGTGTCAGGTTACGACATATTTGAGATATTTTGTAAATAGTTTGATGCAAAAGACATGTTACTTAGTTTACTGTACTGTGTCTGGTATAATATTTTCAATAAAGCTCTTTTATGAGTATACAGTATTTTATGAGCATTCAGTATTTTACGAGTTTACAGTATTCTTTTATTTTATAATCTAATATGCCTCATGAAATACTGATTTCATGAAGATTATTATCTGAAGTATTTCACTTACTGTATTAAAACAGGTTATGAGCTGCATTCAGCATGCAAAAGCATGATCATGTTCACCACGGGACCATTTTCTTGTCCATATTAATAATAGCTGTACTCTGTCTTTGCACAACCTGCCTTAATTGGATAGAATTAAAACTCCTTATTAATCGTTGTTACTATCAACTGTCCCCGAAAATTTAAATTCTCACATGTCATTAAGTCACTTCACTCTTTAGGTTTATGTGTAAATGAAGCATTATGCACAGCAGAGCACATGGTGGAGTGACTGTGCCACCGAAGGAGAGTGACTTTATTCACCTGTCTCTCTTTTTCTCACTACATCTCTTGCATTGAATCATAGCTTTTTCATTTTCTATTATCAATTTAGGCTGCAGTAATGGGTTCATGACCTAATCTTGATGGTAACAGGTGCATAGCTGTAGGTTATTATAAGCTGTGTCATTAGCTTTTATTGATCATTGCTTTTAGTACGGCTTACATGCTGCATTGGATGAATATAGTCTTTTCTATCTTTTCATCAACATAGTCATGAAAAGACGAAAGTTTAGTGCATATAACATCAATCAAGTATTAGAATGAATTATAGAAATGACAGAATTTGACTAAATTGATGAACTCTCTCTCACTCTTAACACTGTGGCAAGAAATACTGCATCATTCTTCACAGTCCACAATAGATGCTAGATTTTTTTTTGTCTTTTTTAAACTTCTGAGGATCTTGGTCCTTGAGTGTAGAGCATCTCTGTTTCTCTGTGTAATTCTGGGGTATCTAACCTTGTTGCTAAATCATGCCAGACCCCCAGCTGATCATCTGTGACTCTGCTGAGAACATTTAAAGCATGGATGTTTTGTTAATTTTGTCCTGTTGCTTCATATCCTGGGCTCACTTGCAGGGTTATTTGGTTTTGATTGAATGCAGAAGAACCAGTTGAATAGTTCAACACAATTACTTTTTGTCCCCATGTTCACATTGTTTTAGACGTGGGCAAAAAGCTACTTACTGTAAATCCACATTAATAATTTACAGACAGTCACTGACATTAATCGAGATCAGGTAAAGACAAAGAGCTTTTTTGCAAATTTAATGTGAACAGCTTTGTCCTGGATAAATATTAGGAAGGAAGTTACCACCCTTCAATGTCAGTAGAAGAAGAAGGAGCTCAGACATAAATGCGTTGATACATAACCATGTCATTCTGAGTGCACAAAAATGCATGGTTAGACATGTGGAAATATTTGAGTTATAAAGAATAAAAAGTTCAGATTTAAAATGCAACCTCTGTCAAAAATTTGATAACAATATTTATGGAATCCTTTCCACATGTACTGCACACCAATTAAATTATTTAGCATTATAACCCGCTAATACTGTCTCTGCTTGGCCTGAATTATCCATGTGTTGCCAAAATCCTCTAAACGTCACTTTCCATTGCCCACAAAAGCCTCTACATACCCAGAACCAATCAGAATGTAAGACTGAATCATGTGACTTTTGTTGGTGATCAGATTGTGTAGAAATCAAAATTGGCAATCAAAATCCAAAAAATATTTGGTGTTTCTGCGGGTTGCATCGGGCACTAGCACCCCCCCCCCCCCCCCCCCCCCTTTTTTTTTTTTTTTTTTTTTTTTTTTTTTTCTTTTTTTTTTTTTTTTTTTTATTTAAAAAAAAATATTTTACCCCCTTTTTT
>VOQJ01041040.1:2046-14394 GCA_015052665.1 Apistogramma diplotaenia | reverse complement strand
ATCAAAATCGGCAATCAAAATCAAAAAAATATTTGGTGTTTCTGCGGGTTGCATCGGGCACTAGCACCCCCACCCCCCCACCCCATTTATTCATTCTCATTTATTCTGTATTTTTTCATCATTTTCAGTGATTCCAGTTCAATCAAAAGTGACTATACCACTCTTAACTGTGTCTGTGTGGGAGAAGTGGATTTTGAGGTTATTGCCACAAAACAAATATTGTTTATTAAAAAGAAGGTAAATTACTATATTTGCATTTCTGAAAAAAAGCAGTTTGTTCTCTCAGTAAGACCCACATCATTGCTTGGAAAAGGAAATTTCTAAACCTTACAATAAGTGTTTAAAAGAAGTGTCCAAGTGGATTTAAAAGGTTTTGCATCTGAATTATTTATTAGCATTTGATTTAGAAGTAAAAACAAATAGTGAAATAAACAGCTCAAAGTGTGAATGTCATTTGTAAAATGTAGCTTTGTAGTGCTTTACAACAGCTGTCATTAAAATATATATATTTTAGAATTTTTTTAAAAACTTCAAAATGCCTGAATTCACAGAACTGAAGTCACATTTTTACACACTGGACTTCTCTGACATATTAATCAAACATTAAAACAATTGTTCCATTCACAAATGCGAAAAATGACTGTAATTTGGTAACTGAGACTAAAAAGTATAACGTACTTCACTACTTTCTCCTGCTTTTTTAAATAAAAGAGTAAATTTTAAAATTCATGGATTATAACAATAATTACATTCTGGCATTGAAATAATATTTCAATTAAAGAGCTTGCACGTACTGGTGGATTCATAATTACAGAAACAAAAAAAATGTATTTTTGTAATTATCAACACCGTTAACTTTGCACAAATTAACCTGCTGAAAAAATAAAATCCCCTGAAATATGTTTGTCTGTGTTATGTGTGCATTTTGATGTAGGCATAAATATTTCTACACCACTTTTCAAAAAAAGTCTGACATACTTTGTTAGATTTCAAGATTTAAAAAAAAAATGCTTGACTAATTTGCCTTCTTTTCCTCCTCGTCTCCATCTTGTACAGCTCTGATAGATGTTTGACCGCGGCGGCCGAAAGCTTAGATCTAAGGCTCCACGGCAGAAACCTTTTAACTTTATTAAACTGTCACACCACCATTCTTCATACGCTCAGTCATCAAAGGTTTTAACAGGAAGGTTGAGAACAAGAAGAGCCTCCCTGCCCCAACCCTCCCTTCTGGTTGACTTTATCTCCTTTTCTGTGTTACATGATCTCGCTCCTGTGGCCGCTTAGAAGTCATTTGTTGTTGTAAGCATATAATAACATTAAATAGCCTGTTTGAATTAATTGAATCCAATTTTAAAAGTAATCTGCTTAAATTGAGGTTTCAGTGAAGCTTGAATGGCTGTGCGCCTTTATGTGTCGCCCTGTCATGGACACTCCCTCCTCCAACAACCTTGATTTTGGAGAAGATGGATGGATGGAAACTTGAATGTTTCTATTTTTCATATTTTTGACCCCGTTTGAATGAAATAGAGGTGATATGTAAGTATTGCTCTTTCACTTTCAAGTACTTCTGACTGGAATGAAAAAGCCCCCGGGGAGTGGACTCAATTTACTCGACTATATGTAAAGAGATGCACTGCAGCCTTCAGTTCTTGCTTTATGAAAATGTTGCCCCATAAATCTCACTGACTTAATAATAAAAAAAATAAAAAAAAAACCTTCTACATTCAGTTGTAAAAGATGATCTGGTCAAAGATCAAGAGTTCTGACAAAGAAGAAAAAAATAACAGGCTTCAAATTCAGAATGTCTCACTAGTCGCAGAGATTTGTGTTTCACTGAAACACTGATGCATGCCTTTGATATGGCTGCTTAGAGGAAGACATTTCTGCACTCGTGTGTACAGGAGCTATGACAACTGACAGAAAATCTTGTTCATTTTGAAAATTAACCTGCGAGGACGGCTTTCTGTTTACTCACAGGTCACGGAGGCACGCACAGAAACAGAAACGCGGCGCAGGAGCCGGCCTGAAGATGTGTAACCTTTGCATCAGTGAGCAAACTGACAAATGTTCTGTTCTTAAGCTTTTTCTTCAACATCTCTGTGAGCAAAAAAAAAAAAAATCATAGTTCAACCTTTTATAATATTATCCTCCACCTAGACACGCATTTTCTCTTCCTCGCTCAGCTACATTCGGCCGAACTGACTGAAGAGAAGCAGCAGAGTTCAGCTGCTCTCCTGAGGATTCTCCTCTCAGGTCTCTGCTGACTTGTTAGCTCGTTCACTTCCACATCTGCTGTCAGAGCAAGTCCTCCCTCCAGATTAAGACCACCGACCATGTCAGTCATGTCCAACTTTGTTTCTGATGTGTATCTTCTACGTTTTATGTGGTCATCATATAGACTCCTAAACAAGACAAGTCTGTGTATGTTTAGCGTGCATAGCTTATTGATCGTAATGAATGAATATTTGTAGTGAACATTTTCACTATTATATTTACTAGATATGTATAGGCTGTATAAATTATATATACCTTGAAAGTGAATAATGGA
Source organism: Apistogramma diplotaenia (assembly GCA_015052665.1). NCBI lineage: Eukaryota > Metazoa > Chordata > Actinopteri > Cichliformes > Cichlidae > Apistogramma > Apistogramma diplotaenia. The sequence continues at coordinate 11,846 of VOQJ01041040.1, read as the reverse complement.
ATAAATTTGTTTAAAAGACATATCCTCCTACTCAGTCATCCACAACATGTCCTCCAAACAAAACATACGCATTCGCCGTTTCTACAGAGCTGAAATACGACCTATATTTACGTTTCCAAATGCAACATGACCTATATTTACACTTTTTAAATGGCCGCGCCTACTTCCGCATTGCAAGTCACCGCGTCTACTTCCGCCTTCCCGTGTCGTAGAAGAAGTGGCTCTTCTTCGGCTTATGTCGGACGTGGGTCTTTGTGGCCTTATTCCACTACATTTTCAGCTCTTTTAACTTCCTTTTATGCTCGTTTCTCTGTGGTTAGGGTTAGGGATAAGGGTCAGGGGTACAGATTCACGTCTTTTCTTGCTGTCTGCCACACAAAACTGAACACGTTATTTACACGTACTTTCGTCCAGGACCGCTAGATGTCGCTTTTTTAACCCTCAAAAACGTAAATATTGGACGTTATTTCTCAAATCCGAAACGACTAATGCTTACGTTTTCTTTGGAGGACAGGGTCTAGTCAGTTCAAGTAAATCAAAGTCAGTATAACGATGAATATCATACAATACATCAAAGACCCAGACAAATGCCTCTATTCCACCATTCTAACTCTCCCACTACACACCGCTTTGCATCTATACAACAGCTTATTATTCATGACCTACACTGTTGTGCAACATTAACTATGCTACTTGACCAACTTTTAAAAAGTCACAGCAGGGCAAAATTTGACATCTTCCCATGAATACTGACAGGCTGCTCCAGGTGCTGCTACCTCAGGTAGGAAACACAGGACCCTACACGTAGACACTTTAAGCACTGTGAAAATGAGGTATGCTGTGCAGCCATTATTATGATCTTTGGGTTTATGCTATGAGCTGTTCTCTCTCAGAGGCAGCTGAAACTGATGAATGCAATTCATCACCGCAAACCCAAACTCACCATATGGCTGTCACCGCATGAGGCAAAACAACACAAACAAGCAGCAACTGGTCAAAGTCAACACAATCCAATGCTGAAAGTAGCTGTGGGGCCTGTGATGATTCATCATCCACCCTTCAAAATGGTACCAAGCAAAGCAGAGGGGGAAACTCTGCCAAGAGTGAGAGGAAGCCATGTTCGACAACCAGCGTACGCACATACACATTAAAAAAAAATGCACACACTCACACGTTTGTACTCTCAAACATAAAAACACAGCCTCATATGTCATTTGCATAAGAACTAATTATATTTTACCTGCATTTCAGGACCCACAGTTGAAGGTCAGCGTGGAGAGGAGCAGCATCAAAAAAAACAAAAACAGAGAGGAATAAAAACAAATTAGTATTCACACAAATACACACTTAAATATTCATTTCAGTGACTCAAACAACTGACCATGGTGATCGGTCAGGAGGAAAGATGAAACATGACAGTTAGTGACCGATTAAGTTGAAGTACTCTTATAGAAAGGCTGATCATCTCCTCCATCCCTTTCTCCATTTTTCTTCTTCTATTGTCTTCTATTTTGTCGCTGCAGCACTACAGTTATGTCAGGAGCAGTTCCATCAGGACATTTGTTGTCAAAATGCGATGGCTGTTCTATCTGCAGTAATTTAAACGTGGCTCTGTGGTTGTGCTCTGGTACCTCCCTGCCCGTACATGCACATATGTGGAAAGCCCAAGGCGGGGAGAGAAGCAACAAGGCAGCCTGACAATGGACATGACATTGATTTGCAGAAATGGCAAGCGCCTTAAAGACAGCAGCAACCATATGTAGCCCGAAGCATTTTTGAAAGCCTGTCTGGGTGGCATCAGTTTAGCTGATCTGCTGAGCTAGTCTTTGTGGCCTACATAAACTAATGCTATCAAATCATGGAACGGTGTATGGATACCTGGAAGAAGTTTTCTTGCTAAATTTGTTCTAGGCACTTAGTAAAGGTAAGTCTCTACAGTGACTTGTTTTGAAGTTAATGCTAATTGAGGAATATGTGCAACCTGGAGGGAAATCTGATGCATTACTCTGAATAAATTCTCAAGCAACGTTGCTGTAGTACCTGGTCAGAAGGTAAACTCTGGAACAGGTAACAAAAATACTGAGAATGTTTTTTGGTTTTTTTGGAAGATTGGAATAGCTGACAGACGCCCAGATGCTTTGAAGTGACTGAAGATTAAAGATGTCAATTGGATTCAATTTGCTAGCTACTCTATGGATTTTTACAGGTGCTGATAAGAAAGCTTTGCATGTTGTGGAAGCTGTGATGCACCCGTCTTTTCTAAAAAAGTAGAAATACATCTTAGAAAGTTGTACGCAACATAAGCATTGCTTTGTTTATATGCTGGGTGAAGATGAAGGAGTAACTGGTGATGAAGAAATGGAAACTAAAAGAACAAGGAAGTTGACTGAGATACCATTGAGGAATAAATTGCACAGGCTTATTGGAGCCAGAAGAGGAGTATTAGTTCAAATAACTGGTAGAAAGAAAGAAATAGAAAGTTTGATGAGTGATGCTGGCAATAAGCAGAAGGTGCAGGAGTCCGTGCATAATGATTTCTCTGCCCTTGTCATTAAGTTTGAAGACCTCACTCGGCAAGTAGGAGAGCTTCTATTTGAAGAAGAAAAGGATGCATATCTAAATACTTGGGTTGAGCCTAAGATGTTGACTATCAGAGAGTGTAAAGGATGGTTTTAGAAACAGCAATTCCAAAAAAGAAAGCCCAACTAAAAATATTAAAGGAGCATGAGAGATCAGAGGATGGTATGAATGGCTATGTCTGTTCACATTTGGCAGAAGATCAGTCAAAGGAAGAAGAACAAAGGTATTATCCAGTGACTAACAGCCCTGTTTCTGGAACTAAGATTTCATCTAGGTCACTGCAGTTGACAGATCTGCAGGTTGCAAGGCCAAGATACACAGACACCACATGCAGGCAACAGACTGACAGAAGCCTTAATGACATTCGCAGAACAAAATATGATCTCAGAGTCGTTAGTTAATCAACATGAACAGGCTCGGCTGTCAGTTAAAGACGTTCCAGTTTCCGAGGGTAATCCACTTACAGTACCTACAGATATTTTTATTAGAGCTTTTCAGCAAGTCACTGAGCAAAGAACTGATAATGATCCAGACAACTTGTACAACTTGCAGCAGTACACTGCAGGAAAACCAAAGCATATGTCACCGAAAAGAGGATTCAAAGAAAAGAACTGCTTCAAACGCATTATGGAGATGAGCTAATGATAGCTAGGGGTTATATTGATAAAACCTTGAAGTGGGCACAAATAAAGTCTGAAAATGGAAAGCCACTGATTGCTTAGGCTGTGCTTTTGTCTGGCTGTTGCAACACAACGAATGCAAAAGTAATGGAGGAAATGGATAACCACACACATATGCAAATAGTTGCATCCCGATTGCCACACAAACTGAGGGAAAGGTGGCAACACGCAGCTTTTGAAATCAAAGAAAATACAGGACGCAAAATAAGACTTGCTGACACTGTTATGTTCATTGATTGCCAAACAATGGAGACACCCTTTGGAAAACTGCAAGACAACCAAACGTCTACGTCTGAGAAAAGCAGAGAAAAACGGAGACTATCAAAAGTGAAATCAAAGGCAGCAACACTGTAATAAATGTGCTTGGGTAAACAGAAAGCGTGGAGGAAAAAGTGAGGCCATAGCAGACAACTAATGCCTTTGAAAAACCACGTCTTCACTGTCAAAGGAGTCACACGTTTGAGTCTTGCATCAAGTTTAAAGGGCTAATTTACAATGAGCGACACGCTATGCTTTGGGTGTTTAGCACAAGATAATCTTAGGAAGACTTGCGAGAACAGAAAGGTGTACAAACAGTGTTCAAAGAGACATCCACACATTCTTCATGTGGATACAGAAACCGGTGCATATGACACGACAGCACTCTGACTGAAGAGCCCTCTGGAGTTCAGAAATGGACAGGAAATGGTTGGCTACACTGGCGCTGGAGAAGCAGTGTCTTATTATTTAATAAGTCAGCAAACGTGAGAATGGATATCTATAGAGATGGAGGCAGCTCAATGAAGACCTATGGGAATACAGCATTTTTTTCTGCTTAAATGTGATTTAAATCTCTTCCCATATGTATCAGATTTAGGTTCTATGCCTGCAGTTCATTTGTGGTATTAATGGCTTGTATAGAGCCTTAGTAATGCCACTGCAGTACTGTATGTATTATATTTGCTTTTTTTAAGGCTAACAACAAGGGCATAGAGATAAATTAAAAAGGAATGCAGGCAAACAGGCAAAGATGCCAAAGCTGATAAAGGCACAAGCATTTCGTTTTTAGTATCAACTTGTTGGAATTTGTGGGAACTAAAAACAAAATTGTCATTGCCTTGAACTGTCTGACACACTGCTAATGAAGAACTTTAAAATATCATCTAGTCAAACAAGCCTTCCAGTCACAAACCTGCAAATCTTTTGTGCCAGTGGGGTTCAGTAAATCCTCATCACACACACAAAAAAATCTAATGAAACTGCTAACTCAAGGATAATCATGTCTTATTCACACTTTATACCTTCATACAGGGTATGGCTGCTTCATTTATTTTCATGAAAATTAAGCATATACTACATGCCAGAGCTTCACCAAGCTGGAAAGCGTCTTTTATTCCTGGAGAGCTTTTTAAGCAGTGCTGCTATAGAAACTCAACCGGTAATGACTTTGATGTCAAAGCAAATTCAGCACTCGTGGCCAAAAACATGCAGCACTCAAATATATATATATTTTTAAAGCTTTGTATCTATTCACATTACATTCTCACTTACATAAAAATGCGCATTTTCAGTAAATTATGCTCATTTATCAGAGAGAAAACTGCCAGAAGTGTGCCACATATTTTATCTAACAAACCGCTTCATCAGACGCTCTTTGCTAATTCCGCAGTTCATCTTATGGCATTTAGTGTTTTATACACTGTGATTGGATGATGGCCTGGCATTAAAGTTTAGCTGAACGCAGATAATGGAATTACCGGTAATATAAATTTTAATTCAGCTGTGCTGTCTAAACCATAACAGAAATGGAAGGGTCCCAGACTGGCACCTCTGCATTCTTAACCTCATCATTGATCGTGGACATCAAAGTTGTAGCTGTTAGCGTAATACATTGTGTGATGTGTATTGCACTTTAATGGTGTGTGAGTAATGATGTGTGAAGTGCTATGACACAGAATGGAATGTACAGCAATCACAAAAAGTACATTTTGTCTATATATATAAAACACAATGTTATGGCAGCTGAATGCCATCCATACATCCATCCATTCATCAATTAGATCTCACCTCATTGAAAGCCAACAGTTTACCAAAATCGAGTCTTTTAACAGAGTAGACAAACTCAAACCCTATAAACTCGCATCAGCCAAAGTTGATCTGAATTAATTTCCCTTAATTCAGATTATACTGAACACACTGCTCTTGAACTCAGCGGCTGCATATCTCCCAGACCTGATGATGCTGCCCTTCAATTTCAGCTCGCTGTGTAGTTTCCCTTTTCATCTTCTACTAATTTCATCTTATCACCACAATTAGGCGAGGAGATAAGAGTAAAGGTAAACAATAAAGAGAGCAGAAGATTCCAGATTCAGGAGAAGAGTCACTGGTCCATCAACTGTGAAGGATGAGATTAAACACACGCACACACACACAGACACCCACACACACGCGCATTTCTTTGGGCTTTTTGATCAGTTCATCTTTTTATTTATTTATTTTAAGATCTTTCCTAACTCTCAGCCATGATGTTTTTGAAATTCTAGTTCTGGTTGTTGTCAGCAGGGCAGAGCAGTGGTTTGACTTTGAACTGGGCTCACTCAACAGCTTAATGACATCCCACTGGGTGCTCTGGGAAGTTGCAAGGCATGTTAACAGTGCTGCATCAACTGGAAGGATAAGTGAGAAGAAAGAGTAGCAACAGGGCTGTGTACATGGGAACAAAGTGATGCATAACAAGAAAGAAAGACATAATAAATCTCAATGAAACAGGGTGAGTAACTGTGAAACTGAACTGTGAACTGACTGAAATGTTTCTCGAGTGTTAGTGACAGCTTGTGTGTGTCAACACTATAAACCACCATGGAGGAGTATAATGGAATAAACGAATCTCTGTTACTTTTAAAACACACACATTCATATTAATCCAAACTAGATTTGTTGCTTTTAATTTCATTAAAGAACATGAATTCAACATGCAGTAAAAGCAGGTGTCTGGAAGGTTCATCCTGTTCCAGTGTATCAACCATTCTCTAACCTGAAAGTGCAGGGAAGCAACTCTCTTGTATGCTAAACCCTGAATGAGTTGTATGTTGAGATAAGCCTGACTAGCTCTAGCTGGTATCTCTCAACCTCATGCACTAGGTTTGGTCTAATTACCTACAAAAGGGGTAATGTTCAATATCCCTCCAGCAGGCCCATGGAAGCTGACCAGAAAACATCAGTGTGGGGTACCATAAGGTGCCTGTCTGATCTGAATCTTGGTGACGTTCTACAACTCCAGTGCTAACAGTTTGTCCATGACACACACCATGATGGGGATAAAGATTGCTCATGAATGCACTCATCTCGGACACGATCAGGTTAGTGGAGGAGGATGCCACTCATGCCCAAATACATAATGAGGATGCACTGAATCATCTGGACACAGGCCCTAGTCCAGGATATCTTCAACTTCCACCTTGGAAAACATCAACATTCCAAGGGAGGCTGTAGACATTGAATCAGAGAGGACAATGTTCTGTACCTCATGGAACACTGACTATAGTTAGATAGTTTGCCCAACCAGTCTATGTGTGCAGAAGGAGAATACTGTTGCATTTTATTGTGCTTCAGGAGTACGGGGTATCTACAGAGACCATTCCGGCTTTAGGGCTTTTCTCTGTCACCAGTTCTGTTCACAACTTTTATTGACAGAAGCTCTAGGTATATACAAAGTGTTTGTGGTTTTGTGCTCTCAGGATCACCTCTTTGCTTTTAGCAGATGATCTGATTATACATCAGGTGATGAAGTGGGGCCATTTGGAGATTAAAGTGAAGGTGCAGAGATGGGAATTAGCACCTCAAAGTCTGACGCCCACTTCACGTTGGAGATGAGTTGGTGCTCCAAGAGAGGGAGTTCAAGTATATCACGTTCATGACCACATGTTCATGAGGGGAGTGAGATCGACCAATGGACTGGTGCAGCACCTGTAGTGATGCAGTTTCTGTATTGGTGTGCTGTAGTTAAGAGAGACATAGTGTAACCATGAAAACAAAGTTGGCATTTTCTTTGGTTCACCAATGTTGTTATCCTCACCTATAGCCCTAGATACTGTCCAAAAGAGCAAGAGCATGGATAGAATGGATGCAATGCATGACCAATACAAGGAAAAGTAGGTAAGCTAGCAACCTATTTTGAGGGTGCCTGCATTAGATGAGTAGCTTGCATATCTCTGAAGGCACCATGAATGCTGAGCAATATGGCTTTAGAAAAAAACCCGAACTCAAAGTTATAAATGGTCTATGCCTCTCTTTTCTAGGTTCAGATGGCATGGATGGCCTGCACGCTGTCAAACATAATTTAACAGATGCTGTGTTTTTTTTCTTGACCAACTTTATTAACAACACAAAATTTCTAGCATCTCTTGCACTTCATTCCTGTGCAAATGAAACAGATATATTCCATTTCAATTTGTTATCAATATCCCATCTCAGTGATGGACTGTCTTTGCAATTTTGCAAAGCTATTACAAATTTGTGGCATACAAAGGTTGCTCCCTCCCTCAGAATACCTCACTGCTTAGTATGGTGTCATTTATAATTTAATCTGACCGCTGTCATCATCATGCTATAGGCAATGGAAATATAATTAAAAATTTGACCCGGAGGAAAGAAATTAATCAGATGGCACCTTTGTGGTTTACATAAGTTTTCAATATTAGAATAAAATATATTATTGATTTTTAATAACTCACACTCTTCAGCTTCAAAACCAAGATGAATACGTTTATGCCAACATATGAAATATAGAGCTACGCTTTTGAGAAAAGTAATGCACCAAATAAACAACAACAGCTACATAATGTAAAAAATTTAAATCATGATCCATAAAAACTATATTAGGAATAAAACAAATAGAATTATTCATTCCACCTGGACAAACAAATTGAATCTGCTTCTGAACGTGACAGGAGGCCAGCGTGTTCACATTCTTTGGTAACAAGAACAAAGGCTCTTGTTACTTGATCTAGACTCATTAGCATTTCCTTAGCAACAGAAGTAGGCTTACACCTAAAAAAAAACAAACTTTCCAGCAGCTCAGAATTATGCCATTAACCTGAGTGTATTTGAAGCCATGTAGAAAGTACTGGGGAATATTTTGGTAAGAACATCAGCTGCAGTAGTAGTAGTGCACAGAACGGACCGTATATGAAATCTTTTTATTCAGATAATGCAGATCAATGAATATCAAAGCTTCTATAGGTGGCCAGACTACTCAATGCCTCTCTGATGGGAGAGACAATAACCTGCAGCACCTGCAGCACCTGAAGCATGGACACATTTCCACATCACTCGCCATCCTTTGAGAGCACACAGAGTCTGAACTGTGAATTAGATGAAAAATAAAATCATTTCTGTAAACAATTTTCTTCACCAGGAAAGGACAACTTTTATCCTAACGCTCAAAGCTGGATGAAAAGAGAGTGAGATTAAAAAAAAAAAAGCATGAGTAGGTAATGCCATTGATGCATGTGCTTCAGTAATAGTAAGAATTTACAGCAACCATCCGAGCTATTACAGGGCCAAAGATGGATAGGTCACCAGTCCAGGGCTAATCTGCTGCGCATAATGGTCATTAAATATAAATATTAGTATCGGACCATTAAAAAAAAAGATGCCACATGCACTTGTGATGAATTACCTCTTCTTACTCTTGCATTATTTATTTTATTTATATTTGTTCTCCTCCACAGTGGTATGGTATCTTCAGAGTTTCTTTTTTAGCTGTTTCTAACAAACAGAAATATGCTTGGAAGTTACAGTAAAATGCATGCCGAAATGTTTAAATCAATTGCACATATATTATGTTAATCATTAAAAAAGCAGTCATAACTTTAAGTGTAACTACAGTCTATTACATGGCTCATTGCTTTCCAGCCACAGCTGAGATCCCTGTTCATGACTCACTATTATTGTTTATTGCATAGCTTTAGTCAACAGCGGAGGTAGAGTATCAGTAAAACTCATAACCTACAAATGGCTATCTGACTGACCAGAACATTTTATAACAAAGTGGTCATAACACTCACACAGACTCAGTCTCAGTAACATGTATGTAGATATTTTTCACTTTGTCAGAAAAGGAAAGATCCATTTCAAGGTAACCAAAGATCACAAATGGGTGTCTGGGGGTGACACAAGATTTTTTTTTTCCTTAGGTGATGATGCAGATTACAATCTGGATCCAGGATTTTGTTAAAGGATTCTTTCCCATAGGGAGAAAAAAAAGCATCCTCTAAAAGCAGGGAACTTCAACTGGCGGCCCACGGGCCACATCTGGCCCACTAGAGCTTTCCATCCGACCCCCGAATACTACTGCCACTGGTGTATACGCTAAGCAGTCGTGATAACCCGTTAAATACCCGTCTCTCACTAGTCTTAATTACCAAAAGCTTCCAACAGTAATTTCCCATTGCCCGTAAATGCCTCCGTGTCCCATGAACCAATCAGAATGCAAGATTGGACCATGTGACTTTAAGCATTTTATGGCGGCATTGAGCAGCCGCTTCTGTTGGTGGTGAT
>VOQJ01041031.1:0-10203 GCA_015052665.1 Apistogramma diplotaenia | reverse complement strand
CACTGCTGCACCCGCAGATGAAGCCGAGGCCACGGCGACTAGCCTGCCGCTCAGTCTGGAGGTTGTTCTGCTTTACTTTGAGAGCGTGGGAAATCTCCAACACGGACGGGAAATGCTGTGCAACTCTGTCAAGATCATATTTTTTCCTCTGAGATTTGAGTGACTCATGTATTCACATAAGCAGCTTCTATCGGTGAAGCATGTTATCTTTCAAAACCAATCACACACACATATAGAATATCAATGATGCGTTAAAGACATTTCCAGTTCCCACAGTCTCTGAATGCAACAGCTGAGATCACGTTGTTCAGCCACTGTCAGTCATGATTCCACACCCCCGTCATCTGAGGCCCCGCCCCCCACGCCAAAACAGGGCCAAAAGTTTGAACTCGAAAAAAAAATCTGAACATTCGAAAAAAAAAATCTGAAAGTTAAAAAAAAAAATCTGAAACTTCGAAAAAAAACAACTTGGATCTGAAAAGTAGTTTTGAAATATTTTTTTCTAGTTGCACATTTGTTTTTTTCAGTTGCAAATCTTTATGGCCCCAATTTAGCTCCATACTCTATTGCTGTGTTTACCGATGTTTGCCTCATGAACTGGTAGCTAGTTAAGCTCTTTGCTTACTTTGCTTTCTGTGACCAACTAGCATCGAACGCATCATCACTCCCCGCCTGGCACTGACTGCGGCGGAGTACCTGGCCTACCAGTGTGAGAAGCACGTCCTGGTCATCCTCACTGACATGAGTTCCTACGCTGAAGCTCTGAGAGAGGTACGACTGCCTGCCTTTACTTTCTTGCCATAGCTAATGTTTAGGTGGGTATTGCTTGTCAAAATAGCAGCAGCATAAATGCCAGACCACGAGGACTCCAAGCACAGCATTGCATTGTAATGAAATGATCTATATTAAGCACTAAAAACTGGTAAAATTGGTTTCAGTGTTGTCCGTCTATCGAGTCCTTTTTAAACCCCCAGCGGGGCATATGTTTGTTACTTAAAAAATCGGTCTGATTCACACCAAATATTTTGCCATAATTGGTTGGAGGTTAAAAAACATTGTGCACAGCACGTGGTGTTTGTTTGTTTTGTCATTGTTTCAGGCTGTTAGCCAGCGGTTGATCGGCCGGCGTTGCACCGGGCTGAGGATTTCACTGGCTCAGCGGTTAGCATTAGTTTGCTAATTAGCATTAGCATGCTAATGCTAACACCACCACATGCGCCATGCTGAAAATTCTTTCTGGCTCAAAGCCTGTGTTTGTTTGTTTTTAATGCAGATAAATATGCTCATAGTGATCACATGGTTTCCTTGTTTCCCTTTTCTTAAAGTCCAGAAAAGACTTTTATAAAATACCATTTCATCTCCTAAGATTCATGCAGTACAGTCTCAACAGTTACCCAGTTTTTCTGATCTGAAGTGTTTTATAACTCTAGAAGTTGTGATGGAAAAATCCTCATTTTAAATTAATAAATGCTAGTAAAAATAAAGAAAAAGCCCTGTTCATTGCTGAACCTCATTAGCAACTTGGGCCCTCCAATTCTTTAATCTAGGATGACACCAAATTCCTGTATTCCAAACCAAACAACGTTTAAGCACTGCTTGAATGGAGGTGAATGGAATTTGTGACAGCGATGACAAAGTCACAGAAGTGACTCACCTTATGTCATGTTGTTGCTTTAGAACAAGGTAAAAATTTTGCCTGTAGGGGTCTTGTTTTCATTTTTGATGACCATGGCTGGAGGTGATAAACGCCTGTGAATTATGCAGGCTTTGACACTTTTACCTTTCTGGATGAAAACAAAAGCCAGATTTTGCTTTCGTAAGCAATATTCTGCTGGAAACTTGAGGTGCTGCTATATTTCAGGTAAATATAAATCAACTGAATAATCGCTTCACTTGATTTATTTGAATAGCATCTGGTGAGGTGATCAAACTACCTGATTGTCACCTGTTGTGTAAAAAGTAATCAGTGATTTGATTTGATGGTCAGCCCTCATTTCTTCTTCTCATTAGATTCCAGATTTTGTGTTTTTAAATGTTTCTAATTCCTTAAACGTTCAGTTTGAAATGTGAAAAGGACTTCTGTGGTATAAATATGCAAACGCCACTGTCAGATTTATCGAATCACTGACTGTAGGTTTTTATGCCACGTTCCCGTCTGTGTTCTGCTACTTTATAACATTGTACCACACATTTTCAGCAGGGTATCCATCCTTTTTGATGCAGCACTCTAAGCTTCAAACCCTGTCAGTAGTCACCATAACAGCAATGTAAAATCTCAGCAACATTAGCACAAATGATAGCCTCACTAAAGTCGTGAGGTCCCTGCAGAAAGGAAGGATAATGTGTCCTTCAGTCTACTAGGGAATACCTTAACGTCATTATTATCTGTCTGCCTTTAAAAGGAAATGGACCCCCCCACCACCACCACCTTGTCCCCACTCCCCTCGCGCCCACTGCCCTCCTTTCTCCTTGTGGCAAGGAGTCGGGCCCTCTCGACTCACTCTTTTGTGTTTCTGTAATAATCCTTTTATGTTGCACAGTTTGCTGTTTCAATATGTTGGCAGTACAATGTGGGTTTTTAAAGGGTGCATGTGTGTTTTCCATTTTTGCATTTGCTGTCCATAACCTTGGCACGTGTACGGCGTCACCAACAGTCGGCTAAGACTCAGGCAACTTGATGGGTAATTCAGCCTGAACAAAGAGCCAGGACATTAACATTTAACTTCTGTTTCCATTCACAAATGTGAAGGTTGAATTTTGCATTGAATCTCCTGTTCACTGTGGTGCAGTCTGCCCATCAACCTTTGAATCCAGGGATGAATGGGATCCATTTTCCTTCCCTCTTGCTCTGAATTCGGTTAACTTTTAGAACAAGGATTTGCTTTGGTCATTTTTAGAGGGTCTACAAACAGAATGACAACATTTCCAACCAGCTGTTTGCCTCTTTTGAAGGAAAATGGAGGAGGTGGCATCACTTGACTCTTCAGAAGTGTTTTACAAAGGAAGAAAAGCAAAATAAAAATTTAAGTCTTTGAAAAATTGTATTTTTTCAAATTGAATGACATTCTCTGTTAAGCCCTTTACCTTTAGGATGGAGAATGATAAAGACAGTTCTGTATGTTTTTTATAATCAAATTTAAATCATTTGAAAGCAGTCCCTTGCAGTTATTATGTCATGTAGACCTAATTCATGCTGTTAGGGTGCCTAGCACAATTACTATTGTAGCCGAGCACTACTATCCACCTTTTTCCACACAGCTTCTGAGGACAACTTTCTGTCTTGCCTTTTAGGTTGGAAGCAACCAAAATTATAGGTAAAATGATAATAAAGATTTGGAGGAGGTAATTCTGCCAGTCTGTTGCCACATGGGTTAGCACCACCATCCCAGACAGTCTTGTAGGCGGGCCCGTTTGTTTGTGAGTCGGTTTCCTCCCGAGGCCAAAGACACGCATGGTGTTTCTGAAATGACAGTGCGTGTGAGCTAAATGAGCTGTTTAGTGCATAGAATCAAAGCACCTTGTGAATGTTAAATGTGATTGATACATACAGTAAATGTTACATACTGTTACAAGTGACCAGAATGAATCATACAATTTACATTTTTTCTCTGGTTTGATTAAAATGAAAATGAATTGGAAATGAATATTTACTTGCTTCCAGTTATTTTTACTGTTGTCATGTCAACAATCCCCCAATTGCTCACCTTTAGGTCTCTGCTGCCCGAGAGGAAGTGCCCGGCCGCCGAGGCTTCCCCGGCTACATGTACACCGATCTGGCCACTATTTACGAGCGTGCCGGCAGAGTGGAGGGCAGAAACGGCTCCATCACCCAGATCCCCATTCTCACCATGCCCAATGATGGTGAGAGCACTTCCTCTAAAATGATACTGTGATGGCTGTCAGCTTGTTGGCGACACAAACCAATTCAGAACAAGTCTGTTAGTTATTTTTCAGCTTGTGTGCGTGTGTGGTGTTTATGATGCATCCACATTATTCTGTTTCCTTAAATACATAAATCTGTCCACAAGACTGCTGAATTAATGGAGCAGGTATCTAAAATGGGATGAGGAGACATTTTTGATGCCTTCAGTTACCATGGCAACACATATGAAGAGCCTACTCCTATCTAGTTGAACAGGAGTCCCCGCCATTAAAGCATCACAGGGAGGGTGATTGTGTTGGCTTTTAGAAAACACTGCTGGTGTTTCCAAGGGCTCTCTGGCTCTTGATTTAGAGTAAAGGTTTTCAAACTGGAAGGCTGACACAAATTCTGTGCTTGTATCATTTTAATGCCTAAAAGTCAGTGAGTCATTTAAATACTGTATCCGTTTTAAATGTTACCTGAATTGAGCCATTTTATATAGTGTTTATATTCATCACACTACAATATGTAGATTGAACCAATGCAGGATTGTGAATAGCTGCATTATGTCTCCACAGACATTACCCATCCGATTCCTGATCTGACTGGATACATCACAGAAGGCCAGGTCTACGTTGACAGACAGCTGCACAACAGACAGGTATTCATCAATCAGTCCTTTGTTAAGCTGCTCCTTTAAATGTCAGACAGAAGTTTAAAACCACTGAAGGAAGGTTATTGATCTGCGTGCTGGATTACCTGTTTGTACTTTGCTATGTCAGTGTCCTTTAAGGTTATGACTCAACCTAATGCTGACTGAAGAGTAACAGGAACAGTGTTAAAGGACAGGCGCTGCAGCCAGCTGAGGCTGGAAACAAAAGGGCTAATGAAACCTCCCCGTGCCTCACTCTGGAAGGCAGAACACAGGGTCTTGTGACTTACTAACAGTTGAACTCAATATTGCACACCACAGCTCGTTGACCAGATTGTTCTCATCATTTTTTGCACCTTGGCTTTTCATTCCAATCAAATCACATTGTTTCTGACAGGTTTCGTTTAGAGCTTTGCTGCTGGTGCCATGTGTGCTTCATAAGAACATCACCAACACCTGTAATCAGCCTCATTTTCTGTTGTTCAGATCTACCCACCTATCAACGTCTTGCCCTCATTGTCCCGTCTGATGAAGTCCGCTATCGGTGAGGGAATGACCAGGAAGGACCACGCAGATGTGTCAAACCAGCTGGTAGCAGCGCTTACGTATTACAGCAACAACATGTTTGAATGCTGCCAGAATAAAGTTGTGTTGTTCAATGAGCAGCTGTCACCATCAACATAATGAATATCTGTCTTTGTCTCCAGTATGCTTGTTATGCTATTGGTAAGGATGTCCAGGCCATGAAGGCTGTGGTGGGAGAAGAGGCCCTCACCTCTGATGATCTGCTCTATCTAGAGTTCCTGCAGAAATTTGAAAAGAACTTCATCGCTCAGGGTAAGAAAAAGCCAAACACATTCTGCTGTAAATTCAGTGTGGAAATCTGTGGGGACTGGATTGATTTTTTTATTCATTTTTAATCAACCTCAAGTGTCCATTTGAGGGTCTGCTTTTTTGGGACTTTTTGGGCATCATTTCTGAGTCCTGCAGCCTTCACAGAATTCCTAGATGTTGTTGTTTGACCTTCTTTGGCAGAGGTGTAAACTGAATGACGTTTCATAATTCCGTAAATATTTTCATATGCTAAATAACAAATAGCTTGCTCCTGTAAAGGGTTTGTTATCCGAGTACCTGCACACCGTCTGGGCCCATCAAACCTGCTGCGCTGTGAAGGCACACGAAGGTGCTGCAGTGGTTACTGTACCTGTGCAGCACAGCGGGATCGTCACGGCTGTGACAGCCGGCAGCGAAGCTCTTTGTGCTCTCTAACAGTGACACTCAGTAAATGTGGAACCTTGTGTACAGCGTGCTTCCATAGTCCGCACGACCTTGCTGTGAAGCGAAGCTAAAATATGTGTTTGCACTACTGTCATTATCTTCTTTTGAATCTCTGTGGTGTTGGTCAAGGTAACTCGCTCTTAATGCAGATGTAATTTGTAGCGTTGGTGCTGTTACTATTTAGTAAAGCACAGATATGTATTATTATCTCATAGGAATAACATCAACCTGTAATCAGCATGTACAGTAACAAACACGAAGACTTGCTTTAAACTATTGGATATTTTTCTTTTCTGTGAGACCGTTTTTCTTTCAATAAGCGTGGTTATGTTCCATTTTATATCTGAGGTTACTTTAGTTCCTGGAAAATATTGATCTGTGATGGTCCCTCTTTTCTTTCCTTTCTTTTGAGTGACTAAAGTGTTGAGATGGTTTAATCTTCTTGGTAAATACTGTACATAGACGACCATATTCCTCTTTTCAACACTAATGGATTCCACAGAGTAGTCATCACACAAGGCAAGATGGGAAATGAACAGAGATTTATTTTTAGCCCTTTTTTCCCTCTGTGCCACAACAATATCCAAACCATCTGATAAAAATAATCCTAATGAGAATCAAAACTGGTCCAGAGCGAACAGAGCTCAGCGCTCAACAGGCAGTCGGTTTGATTTGAATAAACTGCTGAAAATATTTAAAGAATTCCTGGTTGCTTAAAATTGGAGAAGAAAACAAAATGAAATTCTGTGCAGACAAAGAGTTACAGCTCCGTCTCTCCCAAACCCGACTCTGGATACTTCCTGAATGTTCTCAGTCCATCAGATCTGATGAGCAAAGAACTGATTATGTAACGGCTGTAGAGGTCTGCATGTAGCGTTACTGCAGTTGTAACAGTGAATTTCTTGGTGTTTATTTGCAAACGTTTTGCAGGGCGGGACATGTATTATAGTGTGTGTGTGTGTGTGTGTGTGTGTGTGTGTGTGTGTGTGTGAGTGAGTAGCTAAGGTGTTTGGATGCTAACCAGCAGTGCTGTGACTCCTGTCTCCGTCAGGTCCGTACGACAACAGGACAGTTTATGAAACCCTGGACATCGGGTGGCAGCTGCTGCGAATCTTCCCCAAGGAGATGCTCAAGAGGATTCCTCAGAGCACCCTGGCAGAGTTTTACCCCAGGGAGTCTGCTGCCCGTCACTGAGCCACACTTAAGGATGCCCCCACTCTAGGTCATCTCCTCCCCATCAGCTCTCCCAGCATCACCATTCCATTTCACCCGACCCATCAGTGCAATTATAATATTACCCATCTTTAGATGTGCTGTAGTACGTGTCTGTGCCCAGAGTTTATGTGAGAAAGGTCTTGGGGGGGGGTGGTACTGTCTCCCTTTGACTGTTGTGAGCATATTGTTAAACATTTCTAATCAGTATTTGTTGGGATGCATTATTGCTGGATTGCTCTCTTGTTTTAGAAGTAAATGCTGTGTAATTCCCCCAAATTAAACAAGTTTCGCACTGAAGATGTGTGTATCATGTGTGTGTCATGATGCCTGTCAAAATAAATGTACCTTAAATTACAGTAAGTTTGATTTTTGTCATTGAGAGTGCCAGAGAGGTTATTAATATTGCAGTCTTAAAGAAGCAGACTTACAGTTTCACATCCCACTGTGTAACGGTTCTGTTTAACAACAGTCACCTGCTGTTTTTATTTTCATGTCAGCTGGACCTCGACCCTTTCCTTCGGGCCGTCTTACCTCCGCTCTACTCAGCACAGTGGATATTTACATTATTTGTGTCGTTTGATTTATCTTGCAAAATGATAAGTAAAAGTATATTAAGAATTCCCATCTGTCTGCAATAACTGAATCTTTATTGTGCAACTGTGTTTTGTGAGTTTAAATTAAATTATATGAGAAAACCTTCTTGTTTGCCATCATTTGAACTTCCTGGAGTCCTCGTTATCTGCGTATGTATGGTTTGCTTCAAAATAGACTAAATATGTACTTCAACACTGATCGCTTCAATTCAGTTTGGCTGAGACTGCTTTAAAAAAGCAGCTAAGTTGCTAAGCTATCATCAGATGACCCAATATGCAGATGAAGCACACTGTTATCCTCACTGACTGTCTTGAGCCACTTGACATAATCATGGTAAGGTGATATATGCACTTTATAGAACTATGATCCAAACAGATCTAATACACTGCATACTGTACAGTCCAGACACTTGGACACACTGTTTAGCCACATTTTATATTAAATTTAAAAAAAAAGTAAATGCACAACACAACAAATGGTTACATAACATCGTCCTAATTCATATGAATAGAAAAGTAATCTGCAAACATATATTTGTGTGCTTATTCTGATATGAATAAGAAATAGCCAGTTTAAGGCCCCTTTGTGTTCACTTTAACTTTAAAACGAATGTTTTACTGCATTCTTATCTCGCGCACAGTGAGCGATAAGAATGCAGTAAACATCAGTGAGTGTGTCCACCTGGGCAGGTGTGTCTTGCGAGATCACTTCCTGCTGAACTTTGGATAAAGAGTTCTGCTATGGCTGCAGAGGAGCTGGGCAAAATTAATCATATTTCAAGCCTGTCGAATCAGGGTAAGTTACTCTTCTGTTCTCAGATGGGCTTTCCTTCCCTTGTCCCCTCTGTTGGGAGCAGGTAGAGGGTCAGGTGCGGTGCGAAAGCGCCTGCTTAGGGATTTGGGTGTGTTGAGGTCATCTTGCTCTGACTAAGGCCCCACAAATTCACACATTTGCTTAGTGTTAATCTGTTAAATCTACACAGTACGCAAAAAGCAACCTTTGTGTTTAAAGTGTCATATTACAATAAAATAATGGAAGCAGTGTTATGCTAGTGAAGTGTCTTTAAGGTGTACTGCTTATGTACTGCTGGGGCTGTGGAGAACCGCTCCTCGTTGATTACAGGCCAATATTTCATAACTCGTAGCTGACTGGATTCTGTCGCCAGCTTTCTTTTCCTTCTCTAAATGGTTTTTGTTTCGATGGTTGTGAGCCCAGTGACAAGAGTGAGCTCTACAAACCTGTAACTCTGGTCTGGAATCTTACGTGGTATACAGATTAAATAAATAACATCTGAAACATAAGACTGCAATAACAAAGTGATTAAAATATATGTGGCTCTCGTCCAAAGCATATCTTTTATCCTGTCTCTCTGCTCAACCCCAGCTGGTCGTGGCTGTTAAATGGCAGTTTTTTTGTCCCACTGTCGCCAAGTGCTTGCTCTTGGTGGATGACTGTTGAGTTTTCTCTGTAATTATTGTAGGGTCTTTGTCTTATAGTATAAAGCACATTGAGGGGATTGTTGTGATTCGGCACTGTATGAATTGAATCTAATTGAATCGATGCAGGGAAAACTATCAATAGAGGCCAAAACATTTTTCACTAGCCCATTAATGTGGTGGAATAAATAAGTTAATAACCAAACAGATTTTTTGATGATTTATTGAAAGTAAAGAATAAGCCTTTGCAAAGGGCTGAATACAGCATGTCTTCACACCAGCATTGACCAAAGAACAAAATAATAATTACTCCTTTATACTTATTCACTGGATACAATCTTGTTCTGTTCCAGTTCCTACCACCATATATCATCACCATGATAATAACCTGCGTCATGACCTTGGACACAGCTTACATTTTAGTTGTTTTCTCATCTTCACCTCATCCTGATCAGATGTCCGAACCACCTCAACTGGCTCCTTTCGATGTGGGGGAGCAGCGGCTCTACTCTGAGCCCCTCCCGAATGGCTGCACTCCTCACCCTATCTCTGAGGGAGAGGCCAGCCACCCTTCAGAGCAAGCTCATTTCAGCCGCTTGTATTCACGACCTTGTTCTTTCGGTCACTACCCAAAGCTCGTGACCATAGGTGAGGGTAGGGACGTAGATCGACCGGTAAATTGACAGCTTCACTTTGACGCTCAGCTTCCTTTTCACCACAACCGACCGGTGCTGTGGACGCAGCACCAATCTGTCTGTCGATCTCCCGTTCCCTTCTCCCGTCACTCGTGAACAAGATCCCGAGATACTTGAACTCCTCCACTTGGGGCAGCAACTCGTCCCTGGGCACGGAGTGGGCACTCCACCCTTTTCCGGCTGAGGACCATGGCCTCGGACTTAGAGGTGCTGATTCTCATCCCAGCTGCTTCACACTCAGCTGCGAACTGTTCCACTGCGAGCTGGAGGCCACCACCTGATGGAGCCAACAGGACCACATCATCTGCAAAGAGCAGAGACGAGATCCTGAGGCCACCAAAGTGGAAGGCTTCTGCCACATGGCTATGCCTAGAAATTCTGTCCATAAAAATTATGAACAGAACCGGTGACAAAGGGCAGCCCTGGTGGAGTCCAACACTCACGCTCACAGTTCCTGTAAATTCTCCCCAA
>VOQJ01041019.1:0-11441 GCA_015052665.1 Apistogramma diplotaenia | reverse complement strand
CAGCGAATGATACGATACGGTGCGCCTACACTACGCATCCAATCATCGCATACTACTGAGTGTACGTGCCTGCCCATATGCACTGTGGCACCGTGCAGGTTAGCTAGGTACGAACAGTGTGATGGAGTTAAGAGACGCGAATGCTAACCAGTTATCATGGCTAAGCGATCGGGCAGTGGGGCATCCACTCACTAAGCCAAAATAAAAAAGAAATGTGCTTCTTTTAAGATGGAATGGCTTATAATAGATGTGTAGCCACAGTGTTGCTCATAGTGGTCCTCAGTGTGCTCAGGGAGCTTTTGTGTATGCGCAGACACATGAAAGGTTAGAGGGAACATTGTCCGCAAGTATCTTAAATTCTGTTACTGTTAGCATTTGAAGAGAACAATCAAGCTAAGGCTAAAGCGTAAGCCAGCAGGAAGAAAGAGTCCGTCGGTGGCCCGTTGTTACTGTAGCTCTTATGAGCAATGAAAAAAACAAAGCTACTACAAGGAAACTTATGGAGTTCATGGCATATTTTTGGTAAGAGCCTTTAAACAGATCTCTAATCTGATCTGTTGATGAAGTTTTGATTTTTGAAATGTAAAAAAATTGAAAGACTAATGTAGTAGTAAAGGTTTGTTTTATTTAGACGTTTGCACAAAAAATCTCTAAACTTTATTTCTATGTCAGAGCTCTACCTCATGGGCAGTTAAAGCAAGTTTATATTGCTCCTAGGCTATTGTTCAAGGGTATGTTTTTCAATAGAATAAGATTGGAACATTGAAAGTGAATTGTGACAGTGTTGGTTATAAAAAAAAATGTAAAAATTGGTATCGGCCAAAATCGGAATCGGCAGGTTAGACTTTTTAAAGTTCGGTGATTGGAAATCGGCCAGAAAACTGCAATCGGTGCACCCCTACTTATATTTTCTTTTCTGTGTCGGCATGTTTTAATAACTGACTACTCCTATTTTTCTTTTTTCTTTGCAAAAGATAAAAAATGAAGGGCTTTTGCTGAGTACTCTGCATATACAGTACACTGCTGTTTTCAGTGATATTTAGTTAGTAGAAGATACTTCCAAAGTCCTGCTGTTTGTTTGGCAAGACAGGAATGATACAAATGTGCATGGTACCCAGTCTCAGGACTGCACTGGAATTTTGTAAAAATTAAAGACACCTTGTTGTTGCACAACCTGCCAAATGCACCTCCAGGCTGGCCTGAGGAGAGTTTATAGTGATTAACAAACAAGAACTGATTGCATTTATGTTAAAGTAAGTACTTGGAGTTCCTTCAATCTTTGCAATTTACAAGTTTATTATAGGAACCACTTTAAGTTAAGGGAATAATTATGTAGGTCGTCTTGTCAGTGGCCATGCCCCTGCCTATTTACAGTAGCTACTCAATATCCTGCCTTTCTCCACTAATCAAAAGAACATGTTTTTCAGATCTTCCCAGTGCCACTAACATGACCACTCCATCCTCCTGCATGTTGGCATTCAGGAACAGGCCTCTTGGTGGTTTACCCACTACTTTCAGGGCAGATCACAGAAATAGAACTGATAACGTATCCATTTCCTCTGCATCACCCCCTGTGAAGTCTTGTAATTAGGAAACACTTTATTTTGCTTGTTCTTTTTTTCTTTGGGATCCATTATCAGAAATTCTACTTTTACAGAATATTGTCATGTTGATGATTACTCATTCGTACCTCCCACTGAAATCTTGTGATCCCAACATCTGCTTTGTCGTGATGTAAACTCCTGGATGAATAAAGCTTCCTCTGGCAGCAGACGGCTCTGCCACCACAGTTAAAGCTCCACCTCAAATGTAAAGCCTAATACAAGAAATCAGTGTCATCTTTGATTCTAGTTCAGCATTTGTTGTCAGCATTCCCTCTTTCCCTCAAAGACTTAGGTCGAGAGCAGCAGCAACCCCCCCCACACACACACTTACCCACACACCATGCTTTGAATTAGAAAGGATAACTACATCAATTTTCATTTAATGTTCTTGGAAACGTCAATGTTTTCACTACATTTTCTTTTTTTAGATTTTTTTAATGTAATATGATGCAAAATCGGAATGTCAAGCAATGGTAGCAGAGGGTAAAAACATACAAAATCTTTTCCTCATCATTTAAGATTTGTAATACAGTTCATGCTTTTGTTTGCTCTCGTCTCGACGACTGTAATTGCCTGTGACTCCTCAGTGGAAGACAGACCTCATCTCCTGTCTGTTTTCACTGCTTATCAGTGAAGTACAACAAAAACCCATCACCTTGTCAGTCAGTTCTCTCCAGTATGCTCCTACCTTTTCCTACTTTGCACACCAGCTGCAGCTGCCCCCGCCACCCACCGCCCCCCAAATACCAGTGACCTGAGGAGGGAATTGGGAGCCACAGTGTTAGGCCAGGCTGTGTGTGGGTAAAGTGATCCAGTATTTTGTCTTATTATCCTGCCTGCCTTGTTTCTTGACCCGTGCTTTCCTGTCTGCCAATTCCAACCTGACATGGCTGCAGGTTTTCTCTGCCTGACTCTTGCTGAAAATTGATCTGATAAATAAGTCTGGAAACTTTCCTTTTACCCTAACTGAAATGTCTGCAGTTTGCTTTTCAATACTTAAACCTGTGTATTCTAAGCAAAGGCACAGTGCGTCTTTGCAAAATATGTTTCATAATTTGTGCAATTCCTGATGATATTTGACTGGCATGAACAGGAGGCTTTCTGATCAGAGTCAAATGGCAGCAAGACCCTTAATGTGTCTATTTCCTATGACAGCACCTCTTCCCTCTGCGTGTTAAGAAAGTTCATGTTCATATTTTTAACTATTCATCGGAATTCATATATATACCTATACATATGCCCAGCTGGTCACAGCAGATGACTGGTATGCCTCGTATGCTAGAGGTTTCTTCCTGTTAATAGGGAGTTTTTCCTTTCCACGTTTGCCAAGTGCTTGCTCACTTGTTGTCTTATAATATAAAGCACCTTGAGGTAACTGTTGCTGTGATTTGGTGCTATATAATTTTTTTTTAATTGAATTGAATTATTGGTTACTAATCCATAAAGCAGGCAGGATGACAGTTTGAGGTGAGTGTTGCTGTATCAGTTATGCTTGTTACTGATATGACTGGAGAAAGTAGCTTACACCCCTTTATGAAACATTTCTATTTATCTCTGGTTTGCTGATTAAGAGAAAAACACTGTATGTACTAAGTACATAAAACATTAAAATAGAAATAAAACCTTCTAGTTTTAAATAATTAGTTCTGGGAGAATGAAAATTGATAATTAATGCACAAGCCACTAATAGGGCCAGTAGGTGTTGCTCTCAGGACAGCAGGGAATGTCACTGGGTAGTTTTTTTTTCTGAAGTATCTGTTTTGAAAGCATATCATTTTTATAGTGGTGGCTCTTTGCTTTTAAAACGTTAATATTAAAATCTTTTTGATCTGAAGCATGCAAATTTGGCAAATATGTATTTTCTTCTTACCCACCCATGAGTAACCAAAGCTACAGAGTGAACAGAGTGTAGCAAAAAGGAATAAGTCATCCAAACCAAACAGCATTAATGTATATTTTTAAAGCTATACAGAAGCAGCAGATATACTGATTGAAGAACATGCCATTTCTCCGGTAATAACAGAACTTATCGAGCCCAGCTACCTCCTCCCAACATTAATACACATTCAGAAATCAAAAGTGATTGCTAAGCCCTTGTCTTCTTTGCAGGGCTCTCATTTTAAGAGCATAACATTTATAAGCTGTCATCATGAAAAAAATGAATGATGGAAAACATTAAGGTGTCTTTCAAAGGATTCCTTCTCGACAGTCTATTTAGATTTGCCCATTCAAAGCACCCACAGAGAGGAAGACGGTGATATATTAAAAAGAAAATTGAAATGCTGTCAGACATGATGAGAGCAAATATTGTTACCGGGCGCCTTCCTGTAATTGTTTGTAATGTTTAATGCCAGTGTGCCCTTCTCTCTCATAGCAGGTGTCTTTACAGCCCCTGCTTATTGATTGACACTCAGTAGCACGTATGTCAATGGGAGAAAACAAAGCAGCAACAGTGATGTGCTCGCTGGTAGAAGGTGAAGCAGTGTGAAACTTTTCACTTTCTCAACTGGCTCAAACTTAGCACAACACTGAGGACTGTTCACCTGCAAATGCACCAAATGATGAGATTCTTTCTTTGTGTGCTGCAGGCTGACTGTGTCTTTCAATTCATCCCTTAAAACAACTGCAGTTCTTGCTTACCCATGCTAGTTTGAAGGGGGCAGGACCGTGGCCTGTGTGTCATTACAGGGACTAATACTGATTTAGCAGGCATACAAAAATAACTTTAACGAATGCACAGAATCTTATTCCTCATACCTGATTTTTCTTTCTGGACATACTTTGCCTGGAAGAAACGTCTTTTATTTGTAGTATAGCTGACACAAGGCCTTATAATGTAGATCATAGCAGTGGCATGTACCGTTTAGACTCCAGCATAGATCGTCACAGTTTAATTGTACATAATCCTGCTATTTGCTATATATGTACAAAGGAACACTTTGAAAACACATCAGACCTCAGTTGGGGGTGGGGGTTGGACTGATGCTGCATATCTATAATGATAGAGATAGAGTAATGTGTTAGGAATGAAAGGATGCCACATTGTTTCATGGAAATGAAAATGATGAGCCTAAAGAGGGCTGCAGCAGCTCAAAATGTTACTCAGTATTTTGTACAGTCCCCATGTGCTTGTATGCAGTCCTGACAACGTTGGACCAGGCTCGTAATGAGACAATAGATGGTGTCTTGGGGGATTTCCCAGATCTGGACCAGGTGATGTCCCACAGGTTTTCTATTGGCTTTACATGAGCTCTGTGTGGGGGCCAGTCAGTGCAATCAATTCCTTCATCATCAAGGAACTGCCTGGATACTCTCGCCACATGAGGCCAGGCATTGTCATGCACCAAAAGGACCCACTGCACCAGTGTGGGGTCTGATAGTGGGGCCAAGGATTTCATCCAGATACCTATTAACAATCAGGGTGTTGTTGCCTAGCCTGTAAAGGTCTGTGTGTCCCTCCATGGATGTGCCTGCCCACTTTGTTCCTGCCCCACCACCAAACTGCTCATGCTGAACGATGTTACAGCCAGCATACTGTTCTCCACAGTTTCTCCAAAACCTTTCACATCTGTCGCATGTGAACCTGCTCTCACCTGTTAAAAGGTCGGTGGTGGATCTGCCAGCTCAGGGCCCACAGTGCCAGGCAGTGAGCACAGGGCCTACAAGAGGATGTCAGGCCCTCAGGCCACCTTCATGAAGTCTGCTTGTGATTGTTCAGTCAGAGACATTCACACCAGTGGCCTGCTGGGGTCATTGTGTAGGGCTCTGGTAATGCTGTTCTTCCATGGACAAAGTAACTGATTGTCGCCCCTGTAGTGCACCTGTTTGAACTGCTTTGGTGTTAATGAAATTAACCACACCCCTGATACTGAACTGACCAAATCAATATCCCAGAAGTTTAATTGAGTTGAGTCGTACTCTAAGTTGGAGCATTATCAGTTGAAGTGATTTAATATTTGTTTTCTTTACAGTAAACTTCTGACTTTCACAAGCTTGTTGAGTCTATGAACAATTTCTTTTCCAATATGCCACACATGCAGCCAATTATCACAGAAGCTGTCAATGAAGTAGCCACTGACTCATTAGTAGCCTAGACTGGAGAAGGTTTAACAGTCTTTGAGTGGCCTGCAAAAGCTGGATGAGGAGATACACTTCATCTTGTTGTGTATAGTGCTTTGAGTGCTCAGCAAGACCAGAAAAGCACTACATCACTGCCAGTCCAGTCCCATTCTTTTCTTCTAGACACATAAGGAGGGATAAACCCTCTACAAGCTGTCTGGTAAGAGATGTGTATTTGAGGCAGAGAGAAAGATCTGATGGCAGACACTTATCACACTGTGTGTGCTCGAAAGGCCATTGTTCTAAAGACACACACACACACACACACACACACACACACACACACACACACACACACACACAGTCCAATAGACACTTAACAATGTGGCCATTTATTTCAGTTACTCATCAGTGGTCTTAACACAAACACACACACCCTGATACGCAATAGGACTTCTCTGCAGCTCTGTGTGTGCTTGTGTGTGTGTGCGTGTGTGTGTGTGTGTGTGAGAGAGACAGAGTGAAAAAATGTTTGTGGAGAGGGGACAGATAATTGAAATAAAGGTCCTTCTCAGCTGCCGCCTCCAGCTGTTTTGATGGGGATGAATGGATTTATTTTTCAAACAGGCCTCAGCTTCTGTATGTGTCTAAACACAGGCATCAAGAACAATAATTTTAGGATAAAGATCATAATTTGCCAGTATCTTTTTATCCTTTTAATCTGCAATTTAATATCAGGATTTAATATGAATGTTTAAAAAAAATCATAAAGCTGAATCCACACACGGGTACAAAGGCAACACAAAATCATCAGTTGAAATGTAAGTAATAAGTTTTAAAATATCCAAACACTGTATTTCTAACATTGTAAATTGGCCAGAGCAGAGTTTATTCAGCTATAAAACAAGTGATGCTGAAATGCATTTCATTAGCAATCCAAATATCAACACTGATATCATCAAACATACTTAAATATAAATTGACTGTTTTATAGGCACAGAAATGACTTGATCTGGGTCAGCAGAAATACGGAGATGGCATAAACATTTTACAATATACAAGGCGTGCTTCAAAATGTTTCTGCGTCTTCTCTGTACATCTGACAAACAACCTAAAAATGTCCTGTGGAAAAACACTGTTTGCATGAATTGTCTCACATTGCTAGTTTTTCAGCTCCGTGCAAATGATTCTGTCAGACAGTAACATAAAAAAACCACAATCCAGGTTTTAGGTTTCTGTGTCCTTCATCTGTTCTGTCCTTGCCTTTCATTCTTTGCCACTTTCTGTGATAGAACCACAAAAATTCTATTTTCCTTCCAACATCCTTGAAATCTCTTTTTGGCCAGAATCACAAACAGCAAATTAAGTTAAATAATTATAGAGACAGACATGATATTGGTTGGACTGTGAACAGAACTGTTAGGCGATGAATTGCATTGCTTTTTCCAACAATGGGAGGTATTGATTTAGTGTTATGTTGATTAGATCATTCTGTAAAGCCTAAATCTTTCACTTTTAGAGGAATAAATATGATTTTAATGTCCATATTACATTTTTTTTTCTTTTTTTAAACAGTGGGTGTGAAACTGGAGTCATTCTAGCTGCCATTGGGCCAGATGCACACATGTACAAGCTTATGTATCATAAATAGGGATGCATACGTTTAGAAATAGCTGAAGTAGGTTCATGTGAACCTTTGTCAGCTGAATGTGATGTATAAAAACTTTGTGGTCGCTGCTACACTCATCCATTTTTAAAATATGTACATGTGATGTAATAGCTCAGTGTTCAGTGACTTGAATTAGCAGGTGAGGACTAGATTTCAGCGCAGGCAGTTTCCTGTGCTGATACACCTGCCAATCAGAGACGCTAAAGAATGTTTTTGTTTGTTTGTTTTGTGGCTAAAGGCCTGGAAATCCCCTTGGAAATGTTATTGTTCCAAACCTTTGATGAATGGAAACATTATTTCTAACTTCCGGCTAAGAAAATGTGCATGAAAAATGCTTGAAAATTTGTTCCAGGTTACCTGTAAAAAAAAAAGAAAGAGGGGAAACCTTTGTTTGACTGCACCCTACAGTGAGCATGGGCCAGAGAAGGTGTTGGTGAAGACGATCAGGTAGTTAGACACACCGATAGACTCAATCCTTCAAGTGGAAATCATCAGTGAGTCTATTGTAAAGTTCTCTCTCTTCTTCTCTTTCATCTCATCCATCACAGCTCTAATCCTGCCTGTCTTTCTCCTTCTGTAGCTTCTTGTCATTCTCTTCTTCTGTTCCCCATCATCCCTTCAACAGTCGTTCCCTGCTCTTTTGCAGCGCTGTCTCATAATCTGTCTCTTGACCTGTATTTGACTGCAGCCCCATCTTTTCCCTTTTTTCTTTCCTCACCTCCCTTTCAGCTATTGTCTTTAATAAAGTATTTCCATCTGCAGCAGAAGATGGTTCACTGTCATCTGTTGCCTGTCACTGCTTTTTTTTCCTCTCTCACTTTCATATAGTGTCTTTTTCTTCTCTGCCCGAACACTTTCAGCCATTGTTCTTGCTCTGTCATGCTGAAATTTTCCCACTTTTCAACTCATCCATCTACTCATCCAGCCATGCTCTCAACTTCCCACCTCCTCCCTCCCCTCGTGTTCACATCTCTTTTTATTGCTCATGGTGACTGTTGCATGCGCTCTCAAATTCACTTTTCTTTCAGACTTTTCCAGCCATCACTCTCCTCCCTTTGCACTTTCCCTTTCTCTCTTTGCCATTTAAATAGAACAAAAATGGAACTTTGAAAATAGCATAAAGTGTACAGACAAAGTCTTTCATTCAGTTTCTCTTTATTCAGTCTTTGAAATATGGATAATACATAGTTTGAAGATCATATAGTCTACCTTTGAGAAAGCAAACATATCAAAATTGTAGAGACAGACAATATAATATTTCCTCTTCTTCAAGTTTTGATTTTAATGGCTGTAAATATATTAGTATTTACTGCAATGCCTAAAATAGTTGTATATTTGTTCATCATTTCCTTTACATTAAAAGGTTACATGCCTAAACATGGTATCACCATGATTTATAAAAATGCATTTTTTATTCAACACGACCCAAAATGAGTGATTAGTAGAAAAGTGTGTCCAGAGGTCAGGACAGAAATGATAGGATAGAATAGAATACAAATGACAAAAAATTGTCATTATACAACTGTACAATAAGATTGGAGTGGAATTAGATATGGAACTTATGGCCAGTACGTGGCAAGTTCAACATTCACACAGTGGCTACGTAGCTGTTATCACCACTGTTACCATGATTGTAATAAATAGCTACTTTCAGTTGCTCCCAGATATTTCCCCGTGGTTGCCATAGCAGCTGGGCATATTTGATTTGGCAGATTTTATTTTGAAACAAAACCAAATGAAACAAACCCCAAGGAATTCATTTTGTCCCAGGACTGAACCAGGAAACGTTTCCTTGTTAGGCAAATGTGTAAGCTGCAAGACTGTGGAGGTATGGAGCCACAATTATCTCTGTAATGCTGTGGAAAAGTCAGAAAATGGGAAAATTTTAATGGTCAGATTTCCTAAGCAGCACAAATTACTGAAACACTGCAACTGCAAAAATGTTCTAATGGGAGTGGAAAGTACTGCAGGTGATCTACTAAAACTTCACCAATTTGCAAAGCAGTTCATTTCTGACCAACACAACCTACCAATGGTGAAAATTAGCATCTCAAAAATGAGCTGATCCTGTTTGGGATTGAGAAATGTGCAATCTCAGAGAAAATCCTTGTTGGTTTTCTGCATGTGCTTCTTTCTGGAAACTGCACGACAACTGAGATCAATGGGAGGGTGCTGAAGGAGAATCAAAGTGGTTTTGATATGGATGATGGATAAATGTGTGTGATCTACAGATAAATATGATTGCTCAGATTGCTCAGCCTTATTACAAACATATAAACAAACTGATTTGTATGATGTGCTGACAAAGAACATTATTTACTGAAATTATTTTTCCTGTGCCACCTCCCTAAATATCTCCATTGCTATTTTTTCTGCTGTGTGAGGCTGAGAAAGAAGATTCCAGAGAGAAGTTAAACAAGATTAAGCATGCTTAGTAATACAGGAAGATTCATCTTATACAAATACAGTAACTTGCAGTGACTCTTCCTTCTGATGCACCATATTCAGTCAGGTTACTATTATTGAGGACTAACCTGACTGAACACATGGGGCTCAGTTCTAAAGATTCAAGGCCTGGAATTACAAGACAGAGCTCCTGGTTTGGCACAGCACTTTCAGCTTTGAGTCATCCACCCATGCTAATTATCCTTTCTTCTGACAATATTTTCCCTCCGGCACTCCAAAAAGAAAATCTGGCTCCAAATAAGAGGTGGGTTTTTTGAAGTAAATTTCCTGCCCCAAATTTTAGTAAATCCTGTTTGTATGATTCATTTAAATATGCTCCTCCCAAAGTTTTGCACACTGAAAAGCAAATGCCTGCATAAGGCAGGACCGCGGCAGACATTTTTAGACTGGCACAGACTGTTAGTAAATCTGGCCTTTGGTCTGATTTTAAACCAAGAAACTTTTTCCATGTAACACTGTGGCAGGCAAGGAAGGGGACCCCAATGCAGGACACTCAAGGCAAACGCTTATTTTAAATGCAAACTTTATTAGCGACTGCGGAGCACAGGAAGACACAATACGAGGCACAGAGCGGGGAACAAAGACCAGACTGACTGAAACGGCGACAGAGCAACGACGTAAACAAATGATGCGAATGCGACAACAAGCAAAAAAACCCGAGGACTTAAATACACAAGATGGGTGATCAGGGGAGTGGAAACAGCTGGGAACACAGGTGAGCCAAATAGCACTAATGACAAAGGGGACGCAAAACAGAGCACAACTAACAGGAACCAGAAGACTATCAAAATAAAACAGGAAGTCAGTCAAAGAAAAGACATGTGGCACCCCAGGAGTGGTATAGCCACATATAGAGAAGTCCTGGGTTGGAAATGATGTGGAGGCTATCTTTAAAAAAATCGCTGTATTGTTTTGTTTTATTGAATTCATGTATATGCTGGCCTTAACCTTGGGTTAACATATGATATGAAGAGGAGAGGTGATCTGTTTGTGCGGCAGTGGGGCGGAGCTATTGTTACGTTCCAGGCGGAGGTGGTGGTCATGGCAACACCCGTCCTCCCACCTTCAAAGACAGTTTGGAGCAAAAACAAAGAAGTCTGTTATCCTCATTGCTCCTTGTTATTCACCTCATCCAGGTCAGTAAACTGTGTTTATTTCTCATTCCCTGATTGGGAATAGCTTGTGTAACTTGTCTAACTGCTGAGGCAAAAGTTTGAGTGTGATTTCATATTTTAATGTGCCGCAAAAGTAAAGAAAAGAGAGAAACGGTTTCGACCGTTATCGCGCGTGCACGCGCACATGCCGCGAATACTACGAATCTGGCACCGAGAGTGAAAATGGAAGATACACTGTATTAACTGCTAATGACGTTTTTAAGCTTGTTGGTGATATTTCACCTATACTTGTTGAACTTATACATTGTAAACCTTTACATGTGATGTGGTAACATTGAATATGTTGTGTTTATGAATTGGTTGAATAATAATAATAAAAAAAAGACAGTTTGGAGCAAAAACAAAGAAGTCTGTTATCCTCATTGCTCCTTGTTATTCACCTCATCCAGGTGTATATTTGTTACTGTGGCTCTCACGCCTGAGACCCGTAACAAAAAAAAAGCCGCTGTGGCCAAAAAAAAAAAAGAA
>VOQJ01041018.1:0-22888 GCA_015052665.1 Apistogramma diplotaenia | reverse complement strand
GTCTGCAGCAGTTTTATGATTGATCAGCACAAGAATACGTTACACACATACAGTGCAACCACTGTGCATTATATACACCAGCTAAAATATAGAAATTTAGTTCATATAGTAAAAGTGTTCAAACATTTTAATAGCGACATGCAGAGGGACAGCAATACGGTCTCACTGCATAGCATGCAGCACAGTTAGCATAGTCACTGGCAACGACTATGCCGAAGCTCGCCACTGATTGGCCAATTGGGCACATTGCGCAATCCGTGGTGAGGCTCAGCGGGCTGGTGCCTCACCGCTGTCTCTTCTTAGTATTTGAACAGTAAATGCGAAAATTCAGCGATTTTGAAGGAAACTAAGCTAAAAAACGGTGAACTTAAATGGAAGAGAACTTTAAAATACAAATCACTGAATAAATATAACCATTTAATTTATTTAAAAATTTTTATATTTCCGCGATGAGCTGTCTCCGCTGACTGCGCGTCACTGGTGCCCATCCCTTTATGACCACAGTGTACCCATCTTATGGTGGCTCCTTCCAGCAGGATAACGCAGTGTCACAAAGTGCAAATCATATCAAACTAGTTTCATGAACATGACTGTACTCAGATCCCCTCCACAGTCACTAGTTCTCAATCCAGCAGAGCACCTTTGGGAAGTGGTGGAATTGTTATACAGTACAGTAATAATTTATACACATAATTAACTATTCCTCGTAAAGTAAAAAAAAAAATTAGATTATAACAAAGCACCATAACAAGTTACACTAAGACAGCTAACATTTCAGCAAGAGCCAAACAGCGACTATAACACACACAGACAAGTTCCTTACAATACAGCCACCAACCACAAAAACTGCAATGGCTTCATTTACATGTTTTACTCAGTGTTATGTAAGCTAATGTTGTAAATTACAGCAGGTACTCACCGTCTCATGCTGGCAAATCTGGCTGCAAGTACTTAACTGCAGATTCATGGGGAAATTCCTTACAGTGTTGTGATAGTTTCAGATGATGTTTTTCACCTCAGGGTCACCATATGAAGCCCGTTACTGATCTCTTCCTATTACCAGTTCATTAACTTGACATGGCAATGTCACAATGTACATTATGTGATTATAAGAAATACGTATTTCTTATTATTTCACTGCTGCTATGGCCTGATCTTCTGATATCTAATATTCGTTTTAGTAAATCAAGGATGAACAAACATCTGACCGCTCTATACAAGCGAGGACGCCTGTTACTCCTAAACAAAAACTGCCCAAACTTTCTGTTGTAAACTTTTGCTGCTCTGCAGCCCAAGAGCTGTAGCTTATTTGTTTTTATAACTGCCTTTCCAGAACCAAATGCCAGGAGTTGCTCTGCAAAATTTGACATACAGAACGTGTGACAACCTGTAAAGAGATTATACCAGTGACTAATGGTCACCTGGTTCTGGTTCATAGCCTCTAATGAACTGTGCTTTGGTCCGAGATCGATAAACAATTAGGCGCTTGATGACAGGGGGAGGGAGAGTTTGACAATTATACACAGCTGAATGCACTGGCCTTTTACACACACACGCATGCATATTCACATAAGCAAAGCAGGTTCACAGTCGCTGTGGAAACCATTCAGACCGGTGTAAATGCTCTCCAAATTATTTGAAGGGTTTGTGTCTATCAGAGTACAACAGGGAGAAAGGAAGGGCGAGGGAGAGAGGCTGTTTGTTACTTGTGTGGTTGTATTGTGGCTCACTGTGGGGGTGTCATACTGCAGGTTGCTGGCAGACTCACTCCACTGCACAGACTAACAGTGAGGAGAAAGAGCAACTAATGGCAATATGGAAGGCTTTTTTCTCTCTTTATAAACCAAACAGTTGCATAATGAATCAAACTGAAAGATGGAAATCCTCCTTTTCTGAAGCACTGATCATCTGAAACACAAAAGCTCACACATGGCCTCATGAGCCAGACTAAATGTCAGAGTAATGTGGTTTCTCCTGTGCACATAGCTATGTGGTTAAACAGTCACACACTAGCAGTTGAGGTTTCAGCTGAGGGCAGATTGAAAATAACCCTAATTAAACATCACAGCTGTAGTGTGAAAGTGAGACAGATGGGGAGAGAGTGAGACAGCCAGTGGGAATGTTTTAGAAAAAAAGGATTGAATGAAACATCATAATTGCCAACTTCTCTAACATTAAAAGAGACAAGTTCCCAATATTAGCGGATAGAATAACATGTAATTTTGCCCTTTAAAAGGAAGCCCTGTTCTCTTTTAATCATCAGTAGTAACAACACATTTACATGCAGAAAGACTTCAAACCACAATATTGCATCTATTGTCTTTCCATCTATTCCCACACATCCAAAATTAAATTTCTTCACACTGTACGATGTTGAAGATGGGTATTTTTGAGTCATGATGATTGGTTGCCTTCACCTTGCCTCTAACATGATTCATTTTGCGTCCACTCCCTGTCTATTTAATACTTCCTCACAGTGTAGTCAGTCAGTGCAGTCCTTGTATCCTTCACCCTACATTTTTATGGCCATGATGCCTGCACACAGTCCCTGAGGTTAGCTAAAAACTGCAATCTGATTTATTTTTCTTCCAGAAAACAGATGCAAGTCTGTCTTTTTCATTATAAGTTTGCTTCCTTGATTGACATAACACTAAGATTGAGTTGCGTATGACCGATGCATGCAGGTTTTTGGGTGGGTGGGTGGGGAGGGGGTGTTTTTTTTTAATCAGTGAAATAAATTTTCAAATGGTAATTCAAATGTTTCCTAGCAACATGATCTACAGTACCAACCGTTGGAGCAACAATGCTGAGAAAACTTCCAGGAGCTCCCTGCACATCACTGCTGCAAATTCATTAAATGCTAACACTTTTCAGCCCTGAAGGATTCCACAGTGAGTCTGGTATTGCAATTCAAAGCTGCATTGAAACAAATGCTTAAACTCACAGAGTTGTGTGTTGAAACAGATCCAAATAAACTGGAATTTGCAGAGGTTTAAAATGTAGCTGCATTCCAGCTACAAAGTTCTAATGGAAGATGATCATTTTACCTGTTCTGCAGTCATTCGTGTCCCTTTGTTCACATTTCTATGACATATTACAATTAATCATCAATCCATCCAGATTTTATAACCAATTCATGGTCAAGTGGGGGGGGGTGGCAGTAGCTTATCCCAGCTGCCATTGGGCAAGAGGTGAGAGCTAATTATCAAGTGGTACCAGTGAGATATTATCTGTAATGTCTCTCTAACTGTAAACTTGTGTTCTGGCACTTGTGATAACTTGATTACTGTACTATAACTCTTAAACGTTCTTAAAAATATTTGAAATATTTGCCATTTAACCTACTGACAGAGTTTCTGGTAGGCTGACAGTCTTGCATAAATTAAATATGCACTGCAAAAATATGCTTAAACTGTGTTTAAATTTATACTCACCAGGACTGGCACATGTTCAAAATTGCAGACAAGTTAAAGTCACATGGTCAGTGGTCACGTGGATGTAAAACATCAATAGCAGATTTAAAGTGGCTACAAATCTAGATGGATTTGATGTTTACAGGACACAGCAGCCTGGCTGAGGATAAACTACAAACTCGCTTCAAATTGCAGCTTCTGAGCAGCAGGTTTGAAGTGACTGAGCAGCCTTGACCCCAGACCACACAAGTCTAAACCACACAGCAGGTCTAAACCCTTCCTAGAAACCAAACCACAGTGAAACTAGTGGCAGAGCAATGGCCACAAGGTTTATCGACACAGAATATGCCAAATGAAGAATGAACAAGTGATAAAAGAAAATAAAAAATATAAAAACTGCATCATAAGAAAATTGTCCATTATTGTATTGGCCAATAAGGTTATACAGATTTAATGAGGTGCTGTGGATCAAAATAAATAAATATGGAAGTATATAATAAGAATGTGTTACCTGAATTTATAGCATTCATTACTATTACTGCACTCTTTTGGCTGACTCTTACTGTCAGACTGAAATAAGTTAAATTTGAAGTTACATACATCTTTCACATTGTGATTTTCATCATTTCTGTTTGGAAACCAAATGAAGGTGTGTTAAATTATGTCATTTGAACTGACGGATTAACTGACTCACTCAGTTTTTGTCAAATTGCCAGCTGACAATTTCCTGACCTCAGAGAGAGAAAGCTGCTTCAACTCGAGTCAAAGTGAGAGAAGTACTTGCCTTTTACACTGGATAAAGCAACGTGGTGGGAAAGCCTATCCTGCTCTTCCTTAGGGGATGGTCACCTGCTCTGGGAGGACGCATTCCGGGCTCTTCCCACTGCGGGGCTTTTTGAAGCGAGCAGAGAGGCTGAGCTGCTGCAGCGACTTGAGGCTGCATGATGTTTGTATTGTTGCAAAGCGAGGAAACAATTTGTATTTTAATTGTCATTATTATAAGAATACGTAACACTCAACCAGTAAGGCAATACAAAATCTGTGCAAGCCCCTGACTGGATTCCAGTTATCTTCCTCTCCATCATCTTACATTGTGTGACTGCATCAGTTCATGGTATTAGTGACGTCAGTGGGATATAACACTTTTGGAAAGTTGTGGCAGGTGACATAGACGTAGGGACGCGTTTATTCACAGCAAGGTATGGTAACTTCAGTTTCCCGGCTGGTATACAAGCTCACCTGTTTCTCCAGTGCTTCCTTCCCAGTAGTGGACATCTTGGGAGCCGGCGCGCGCTCGCAGGTGCATCCTTCCAACAGGTAAATCCCAGCAGGGCGCGCGCTCTGCTCATTCTCAAAGTAGAACAGTACATTCTGGTAAAGGGCGAAGAACTTCTCGTGCCACCGACTATTCTCCGCCGTCTTCTTGCTCAGGTAGCCGCGCTTAGTCCCCTCTTTACGCGCGATCGCCGACAGAAATAGCGCATGCCCTTCGTTGTAGCGGACGCTCTTCTGCATGTTGTAGTACTGTTTCTGTGACCGAAGAAAGTGGGACAACCTGTGCGCTCACCGCGAGCCCATGTTCGCCAATGGTTGCGTATAAACTTTGCCACGGAGCGACGCGCGGCTCAGCGGCGCCGAGGCGCATTGAAAAGTTCCCCAGCTGACGGAAGCGCTTCTGCAGAGGAACTCATAGTAAAGATGCCCAAGTCCCACACTGACTAAAATAAATCCATCCTTCGCTTTTTGCAAAAAACAACTAAAAGCGGGACGAAGCGAGAGTCGCGTCGTTTACAGAGGGAAGAACCCTCTCAAGTGGACAGACAGAATCACACTCCCGATACACTGTAATCGGCTTTGACACTGGTTAACTCTCCCGCACACACACACTCTCACTCCCCCTCTCTCTCTGGTGATGCGCGCTGATCTTGGAGTTGGCGGAATTAAAGGCGGAGCGTCAGTGAGTTGGTTGTGTGTTAGAGGGCGAGTGAGCTCTTTAAAGATGCAGATTATCATGCAGCAAACGTTATGAATTAGTTCTGTTTGTTTTGATTTTTTTACACGTTCTGCACAAGAAAAAAAAAATCGTGTAGTCTGTGTTAATCTGGTATCCAAGTTAAGTTTACAGATAATTCGGTTTACTACCGTTTTTTAAAAAAAAGTATAAAACCCTTTGATGCTGCAGGGGGAGCTGCTGAGCGCGATAAACTGCGTCCAGTGATGTAATCTGAGTCAGCACCGCTTAGGGCTGAAGGCCACAAGTTTGAAATGGAGAATTTAAAAAGTTATCAGAGTTCTGCCGTCCACTTCTTGTCTTTGGATGCAGGTAATGAGGCTGAACTAGACACTACTATCATAACCCCCGCTAAGCACAAATCAAGTACTGTAGTTTTCAAGCTGGTTTTGTTGGCAGCACATGTAAACAAAAACAGTGAATGGAATTTAAAATGCTTTAACGTTTTTATTATTATTAAATAACCACAATATTGATCAATTGGTATTATTGCTGTTATGACAATTAGGTTACAGCAGAGAACACGATGATCACCAGAAACTGAGACAGCTAAAGTCCTTTTCACAAACCCACACACACGCTAGAAAAAGAGCAGCATCACCCTACTCCATCAGCTCAGCACATTTGTACTTTAAGTGTGTATATTCCTCTTCTGCTCACTGGGAGAGGGATCATTTTCTTCATGTGATGGTGTGATTATTGCAGTGATGTCAAGAGTTTGACTCCAGCCATTCCACGAGGGACGCTCTGTCGGTGATCCTCCAAAGATCTGAGAGAACTTTCTTATTCTTTCTAAAGAGACAGAGACAAAGAGACTTAAATATTACACACAATCCTGCACAAAGAATACTGTCTTCATACTGCCCAATATCCTTAGAGCCTACACACACTGTACTCTCACACTGTAGCTGTGCAGAATAAAATCCATATTCCTATCCTGCAAACTGCAGCTCAAACTCCTCTGTGTACAATTACTGTGCATTGCATGGCTTCACTCAAACAGAGGACAAATATTTCATATAGGGAGGATTATTCTGACAGGGAAGTATAGCACTGAGTGAGTGATATTTCATAATGTGAGAATTACTTTGGAGGAAGCTAAGCAACACTCAGCTCCCAGCAGGCTGTCTATTGCACAGGAAGCATAATGGTGTGTTACAAATTTACAGACAGAAGACTATGTTTGGAAAAATAGCAATAGGCTGATGAACGAACTTTGAATTAGTCATTTCTACTTCTTAGCTCGGTTGTAAGCTGAATCCTTCTGTGTGCCGATGTGTGGTTTTTCTAAACAATCATTAAATGATTCAGCGTTTTCATTTCCTTTCTATTAGTAAATGTATCCAGATCCAGAAGATTGGTCTTCAAATTGTGACAAAGGCTTTTTTTCTTTCAGGTTCTTCAAGTTTATCTGAACCCGTTTCAGTTAATAACCACATCAGGAACAATAATTTCAAATCAGAACGTTTCTGAGCCTTTTATTATAATTTGGTTTTGAACTGGATGTTCACTGCCTGTGTGTAAAAGTCAGTCTTTAAAAATCTTCCCAGCATTCATTTGCTTCTCGGTCTCGCTCTGTTTCTCTGTGTGTGTGTTCATGGCATGAGGTGACAAAGTCGCAGATACTCAATTAATCCGCATCCCCTCTGATTTTCCAGGGATGTTGGTACACTGCCTGATTCAGATGTGTTGGCCCGACTATAAAATCCAGCTCATCTGAGCGTTAAAGCTGAAGTAAACATTCAGTTTAATGGCAGTGGAGCTCCCTTGAGTTTTATTATTTTGTGACACACATTTCGCTCCTGGTTTTCAGCTCGCAGGCATTATTTGTTCATGAAACTCTCCAAAACACAGGACTACGATATTTTGTAATTTATGGAAAGATTTACTGGGTACTCCAACAATAAAATGTCACTCACACAGTATTGGAGGAAATTTAATAAAAAATAAAATACATTTTTTTAAAAAGCAGCAAAATCTGACATTTTTAGTACTTTTAGTTCTTAACACAGGTCAAGCGCCAAAAACACTAGTTCCTAAATAATTCATCTTCACAGTCTGATTTGAAACTCCACAGAAGTTTGTAAATCAGTGAAAAGAGTCCACTCATTCAGTGATAAAAATAAGGAAATAAAGTAGGAACAACTAGTGCCACAAGTGGACATCATCAGGGAAATTAAATAAATATTTCCACAGTTCACCAGAAATCTGCTGCAATCATGTTAGTATTTTTTTATCTTTCAAACTCCACAGAAGTTTATAAAACAGATTTTCTGCTATAATATTTTCAGCTTATAAACTCAAACAAAGGTAATGAACCTTTGAATTTGAAAACTGAATCCAGAGCTACAACATACATTATGTTTTTCACCGACTGATCATCCCTTTAAGAAATGGCCGAGGTGTATGTGTGTGTGTGTGTGTGTGTGTGTGTGTGTGTGTGTGTGTGTGTGTGTGTGTGTGTGTGTGTGTGAACCTTCTGGCATCGACCACTTTCTCCAGCTCTGCGGCTTTGCGAGCAGCAGTGTGTAGTATGGGATCCGGGATGTCGGCCAGTCGGGCAACGTTCAGGCCGTAGCTCCGCCCCGCAGCTCCTTCAGTTAACTGGTACAGGAAGGTAATGAACTCTGGCTGAACATCTCCATCTGTTAGCGCACACAATATATTACACTCTCAATTACCAAAGTAAAATCATTTTAAATTTACTGTCAAGGCAACAGAGAAACCAAAAATTAGTACCAAGCAGTGCGCACGTACCATCAGTGTCTGCAGATGTATCAGGTTCATTGAGTAAGAAAGCCATGTGGTAGTTCAATACATGTTCAGGATGCACCTGCTCCAGCTCACACAGGGGAGGATAATGGGTTACAAACAGGGTTAGGGCTTTCACCTACGAAAGAGAATGAGAGAGTTAAGTGCTAACATGCAGAACCGTCGAGAACGTCGTGTCTCTGGAAGATTCTTCACTTTTAAAACGTGGTTTGAAAATGTGAAGGATCAGGATAAAAGCATAAACAGGGTCATCCATTTGCAAAAGCAACTGGTACAGTGTGTGAGGAGTAGAATGCAGCAAGCTGTAGGCGGGGTTGGCATCACTGCACTTGCTGCTCTGTAGCAGCCTGCCAGAGATGCTTGTCACTTCTGTTGTCAAAAGTCACAGAAACTGTACTTCAGCGAGGTAAACTTACAAAAAAACTGAGTACAAGCAAACCTGTGACATCAAGCGACCCTCCCGCTGCCAGATTTGGCACTTTGCTACTGTTTACTGATAATAGAGCTGCCACCTTCACACCTACTCAAGAGCATAGTGTGGATGCAAAAAAACCCAAAAAAACATATGATTGCAATGTGCACAGAATGCATCATGAACATGATAAGTTGTAACTGCTACATGAGTTAGAAACATGTTAAATGTAAATAAGCAGCAGTGGATAACTGAGATGTGTGTGACTGTTTCACACGACATCCTGGTGAGTTTAGCTGAGGCTGATTGTGGCAGCTATGTCCGTATATACTGGATCACAGAAGCCTGTACTTTCCTTGATGATATGTAACCCTGACACTATATTTACAGATGTGATATTGAGCATTAATCCAGCGAACCCCTGCACAGACAAGTTAATAATATGCAGTATGTTTAAGAAGACAATCTGGATGCTTACAATCTTAGTTAAAATAATGGATCTTGGAAATAAGAATTAAAGCTTTTATTTGTGGACATTGAGCTCAGTAGTGCCACAGGCACATGAGGACATCAATATACAACTTCTGCAACAGTTCAGCTGCTGTTGCTTGGATAGCCCACTCATAAGCAGCATCTACTGCATCCTCAATGCAAAATTTAACCTCCATCTTTTGCTGACTTTGCCATAACAAAAACAATCCCTTACACACTCGCAGACAACAGGAATATTAAAGTTTCAAAAACCCAAGCCATTGCCGTTGGGATCGTTCTTCCCACCAACACTAATGAGCCAAACGTAGCATAAGTCCAGGCAAAAAGGTGCTGTACGCAGAAATCTTGTTATTAATGTTTCATTACAGCTACAGATGACTGTTATTTCCTGGAGACATTGACATCGGCCTTTGCTTAAAGAGGTGACCACCCACTTCTTCACTCACTTCACGTACGTTTATCACTGTGGCAGGACTGTTAGAGCACCAGATCATACCGTGGGCTTTGGAGCACACACACTCTGCCTTCTGTAACGCAGACTGACCCAACTTCAACTCATCTGGCTGAAGCTAGATGCAGTAAGCGACCACAACAGAGGAGGAATCAGGTAAAAGAAATCTTGAACTCTTTAACAACTTAATGGCACATTCCTCCTTTCAAAGTGAAATCTGCTAAGTTTCTAGTTTATGGCATTTATGTTAGTGCTCAATCTGTTAAACAAAGGTAAAATAGTTATTTTTGCATAGAAACCATTAAATATGGTATCCACTGGTTAATTAATGCTAGAGAGACATGTTTCTATTTTTTCATACCCACAATACTTCAGAAGGTGCATGATGAAATGGGCCTTCTAAAGACAAATCCACTTGTAAGGTACCCTTTCTATTAACCCAAGAAGGCTGCAGACGTTGAATAGAAAGTGAAGGCTTGTGAAATGTGTGTCCACTGGAAAGCTCTGATGAATATGGCAGCTCTACTTGTAAACGTATATAGTGCCAGGCTTATGGATCAACTCTTTTTTCTCCCACTAAAGCCTGATGGAGACATGCCATTCAAGACCTGTGCTTCTTACCAGGCATAACTGTGCTTAATACACATAACAAGTTAAGATCAGGGGTGCTGTAATTGATTAATTGACTTATTGATTAATTGTGTTACCATTTATTGCTTGCTTCTTATACAGATATTGCTAGTGTTAGAGCCGTACGTATAAGAAGCAAGCAAACAATGGTAACACAATGTGGTCACAAAGCAAAGCAGTTTGAACAATCAAAAATGGCAGACATAGTAGTTCATCTGGATCAATGACACATCAATACCAAATTCATACAAGCAGCGAGAGGAACCTGGAAACCCTAATGAGAACCATCCATCCATCCATCCATCCATCCATCCAACATGAATAAAATCGCCTGCCAACAAATGCAGACTGTAGCTTTTTCATAACTATAGCTTTTTTTTATTCTTCTGTTGAGAGACCAAATCAAAAGAAGGGACGTAAACACTGTAAAAAGAAAACAAATGCACAACGTGGAAAAATGACAGATGAAAAGGACGGATCCTTTTCCAGTGATGAGTCTGACTCTAAGGGTAAATCCAGTCAGACTGAACCTGCCTCCATCTACGCCAGATAAGTTTCCAGCAGATGTACCAGACGCACACATTGTGCCTTCTAAATACACAGGAAGCTAAAATATTGGTAAAACAGAAAGTGATTCAAAAGCAATCAGAGACAGTAAATTACTCAGAATGCCTTAACCCATAACGAGTCACCAGCCATCAAATTGATTCCACGTGCGATTGCTAGTGTGGTAAATCCACTTACTTGGTGTGTAAGTCTCTCTTTCAACCTCTCCCACTGGCTTCGATTCTGGTGATAAATATATTTACATCAACATTTTTAACATGCTAACATTGCCTGCTGACAGACACATCGTATACCCGAGGCTACTGAGATTAATTCTACAATCTCTGGACATGACTCAAAGTATTTTCGGTGGATGTAGAATTTAAGATGCATTTATTCTGAGCATCATGTGAAGATTTGTATTCAATTTCATCAGACTTGTTAAACCACAAATGTGGTAATGAACCTCAGTCAGGAGGAATCACAAATGTCTAGAGAATTTGTGATCATCTATGATTTAGATCAGTGGCGTCTACACTCCCAGTGGGTCATGAGATGAATATGAGAGGTCACAGAAGACAATGAATAACAAAAGGCTGACGCACACAAGAAGATATGGATCACAGTTAAGACTCGGATGAGCCACTAACATCAGAGGAAATTTAAGAAGTGGAACTTTTGGTGACCTTTAAGGCCGCTTTGATTTATTTTCGGCAAACCCACCGATCTGTGCGTGATATTTATCCATGGACCAACTCCCGACAGACACCGCCATCCCTAAAAGCTGCCACTTTTAACTTCCCAAAAACCTCAAAAAAGCAACCATTTCGGTTACTGCACATGCACTTTAACAGACATTTAAAAGTTTTGGTAACCCCTCACACTTCACATAAATAATTCACCCGTATCTGTGTTTTTTTGAGGTTTCAAAAAGATTTTCTTTATCTTTTCACCTCAAGGAACATTTATTTATTCATTCACTTCTTTCTAAAGAGAGCAAGAAAAACAATAACATAATAGCGAAGACAAAGAAGAGAGATTAAGTAATACATACTGTGTGCCAAATGGTAGGTATTATAACAAATGTTAAGTTATGTAACACTGTGTTAAAACAGAACAGAGCCTCAGTATCAACTGTTCTTTGGTCTGGCATTACTTAACCGCCTCTATACCCTGCAACATGCTGAATCAATACACAGGTACACATTTAGGGAATATGAATACTAAAGAAAACCTTTAAGGATTTGCATGTTCAGTCACTTCAGCGTTTTAGGCTCTGGGAGAGATATTCAGCAAACCGAAGTCACGTCACTACATCCTGTGATTCTTTAATCTCTGTCAACTCTTGGAGCTACCCAAAGGCCACAGGACTGAACCGCGGCATTAAGGTTAAGAGAGGAAAAATCACTGAAAGTGAATGGTGCATGCACTCGCTCACTCAGCCTCTGTCAAATGCATGTGCAAACATTTTACCTCTCAGCTGCTCTCTCAAGACAGCTGCTGAGAGCTGTTATCGAAAAATAAATGCATTTCCTTTTCCGGATTACTTTAACAACCCAATCATGTAAATGGGGTGCAAAAGTACTGTGAAAATATTTTCTCCCACATGCGACAGTTTTGAAAACGTGACAAACTGAAACAAAATTAATGGCTGAAAAAATTCCCCCAATTGCTATAATTAATCACAGAGCCCAGATATGACAGTAATAATGAGAATTTATGTGTGATATCTTGTGGTAGACTGGCCTGAATTTTACATCATCACAGTAGACTCCAAGCTGACTCCAGGATCAGGCACTAACCACTTGTTCTTGCAAAGGTCACATGTCAGTAGTAATAAATCTGTCTAAAAGACATGCGCAGGGTCACTCGCTCACTAGAATACAGTGCAATGCAATGATGTGTAAAATCATCCAAACCTTACACTTCATTCGAAAAGGACATCTAAAATGTTGAAATTCTGAAATTCAACACAGTAATAATAATAACATTAATAAATGGAATGAGGCAAAAAAGAAAACGCAAAACCTTCAAATTATTTGTGGAAATTTTGGAAGCTGCATTCTCCGAGCTACAGAGGAGAGAGA
Organism: Apistogramma diplotaenia; assembly: GCA_015052665.1. Lineage (NCBI taxonomy): Eukaryota > Metazoa > Chordata > Actinopteri > Cichliformes > Cichlidae > Apistogramma > Apistogramma diplotaenia. The sequence continues at coordinate 10,074 of VOQJ01041018.1, read as the reverse complement.
GACCATGTGCCACACATTTGAAAAGCTAACATCTATGATGGCATAAGGATGCATTAGTGCAGATGGCCTGGGCAGTTTTCACACTTGTAAAGACAAGCTTAAAGACAAATAATATATTAAAATTTTATAGCAACACATGCTGCTATTCACATAAGGTCTTTTGAAGGCAAGGTCTTTCTTATTTCAGCAAGATAATGCAGAATCATGTTCTTCTTATACCACAAAGGTTTGGCCCTGCAGTAAAAGTGAGACAGTGTTAAACTGTCCTGCCTGCAGTCCAGAAACTGCCACCTGTTGAAAACATGTGGTGCAACTGTACCGATTCAATAACATGATGGTATGAAAAAGATCACTTGCAGAAGTACAGCAGTTGTTCTCCTCAGCTCCCAAACACCTACAGATGGATGTAGTGATGCAACACAGTGGTAAACATGTGGTGAACCCTTCCCCACTGATACTGAGATGCTTTTTTTTTATATCCAGTTATGATATGAATCTGAGTACGCAGCTGCACAGGCTTTGAAAGTGTTAGTGCAACAAATTCAAAAGCATGATTTTTCCATATCTATGAAAATTTCTCATACATTTGGTATGTTGTACTATTTTCTATTAAATGTATGATTACAGATTCTGAAAATCACTGAATCTTTTTTTAAATTTATTTATACCTGTCAAACAAGACTGAAAAAACCTGAGCACGTCAAAAGGAGGTTGCAGCCTGGTTAATGATCTGATTAAGTCCTGATGGTTGATTATTAAAAGACCACTCCAGGGTGTACTGAGCTGAAGAAATCAGAGCTGACACAATTAGTTAATTATAAATTAGTCATTGATTAAAATTAAGAAATTAAATGTTTTTAAAGAGTGAAAATCCAAACTACTGCCTACAAGCAGTTAAAAAAAATACTCTTTGAAGTTTGGGAAACAGGCTCTTAACATTTCTCAGTCTGTGACCTTTTTTTCTACAATTTAAATTAAATAAATAAATCCACAAAACATTTGGGGAAGAGGAACAAGCTGAAAGCACAAACCTAAAAATATCACTAATTAAAGATATTTCTCATCGCCTGCGTTTCTATGGTCCACATTTTTAGCACACAGCTCTTCATTTAAAAGAGAATGAGTGACAATATGACAATTTTAAAAAAAGGAGAATCTCTGACAGATGATACTCCTGGTTATTGTGTCACCTTGTTAATGTCATATTTTCCTTTAGTGAAAACTATTTTCTGTACACCTGAAATGCCTTACTGTTACTCTCTTATAATACATTATGAAAAACAAGTGCATGTGCATGCTCTAAAGTGTGCTTTCAGCCAGTAATATGATCAGCTGGAAAAAGGCTAGATGTGTCGATACCACTACTCCTGTGTCTCTTTGTCTTGTTATTCCTCTCTATACAATTAGACTCAAATTCAATTCAAACTCAACATCCAGCTCACACAGGTAACACGGCTCTCAGTAAAGTGCTTGATTGTGAGAGACCAGGAGATTTTGTGTAAATATAACATCGGTGTCTATTGTGGACCTCTTTCTTTGGTTGGAAGTCAGAGAGCTGCATAAAAACAAATCAAAGTGGCAAACTATGATGGTCATCAAGACATCAAAACTGCCTGTACAGTCATCAGCTTGGCCTGATTAAAGAATGCTTTGAACATTTGGCAACTCTGTTCAGAAATAAGAGAAAAAACACACACCGTTCACTTTCTAGTTACACAATATCACAGTTTTATTAACGGCTCAATCTGGAGTGCTGATGATCACGATAAACTTTTATTGCTCCTTCACCAGAGCACTAAACAAATGCTATGTTTATTCATGCTTAGGAAACAGCGAGCCAAGAAAAAGTAACAAAAGCAACACTGAGCGAGTGCCAACATTCGGCTGTTTTGGATTTGTAATTGGGGAACGGGGAAGTGTGCGGGTGGAGGTCTAAAGTTAAAGTAAAGCCAGTGGACAAGTTTAATGGCTCTAGCTTGAATAGTATGCATCTAATGGTGTGAATTTGAACATCCTTGTTCTTGAGTTATCGCATTCACAACATCCTAGGTTGCATCGTTCTCGAGTTATGGCCAACATTAAAGTTTTGGTGGAACTTGACCTCTGACCTTTACCTTTAGGTCAAGGTTGCTGAGATTTGAACACATCTGAGATTTTTAGTAAATGCATCTGCCGTGTGAATTTTAACATCCTAGGTCACATGGTTCTTGAGTTACAGCTAATTTTTTGCAAAACAGATGACGATGCCACCGTTGCCAAGGCTACTTTTTCGTTGAAACAGCTGAGCTAAAAATGAACACAGGTGTCTGCGATTAACTCGCAACCTATCCAAGATGTACCACTTCCTTCACTTTATGGCAGCTGGAATAGATTCCAGCCCCACAAGTGATGTTGTCAGTTGATGCAAAACGTTTCAAAAGGAATGTGTCTGAATGAAGTGAAGCCAGGGCCTCTGCAGGCCAATCCAGTACCAAAGCCCCATGGTCCCTCCTGCGGGCGGCTGGCCCACAAGAGGACGGGCCTATGTAGCTCTTTCAGTCTGGTCCTAGCAACTAGGCACCCAACCTCAAGTACCCCCTCCCAGGCAGGGTAAACATGTCTTGTTCCACAAAACCCTACATCATGACAAGGTAGCGATTTACACAGGGGACTGCCATCTTATTTTATATTATATTACATATAGCATTAATCAGACATCCATTTTCCACTTATCCTTTATAGGGTCGGGGGGGGGGGGCAGGTTATACCCTGTACAGGTCACCAGCCTGTTGCAGGGCTAACACAGACAGACAGACAACCCTTTACACTCATGGGCAATTTAGAATCCCCAATTAACATGAGCCCACTAACTGCATGTCTTTGGACTGTGGGAGGAATACAGAGTACCTGAAGAAAACCCACGCAAACATGGGGAGATCCTGCAAACTCCACACTGAGCCAAGGTGGATTCAAACCCAGGACATTGTAGCTGTAAGGCAACAATGACAGCCACCACACTGCCCTATAACATTACCAGACAGTCCTGGATTTTTGTATCTTTATTACATATATCATAAGAATACCATTAAACCACATATTTTTATTAATTACATTTTCTTTTTTATTTACTCTTAACCAACCATACAACCTGTTTATCAATGTACATACTGTAAAATTTTCTCTCCCCATCCAGGTTTGCTTATTTTTAGAAACTGAAAGGAAAGGTGATGAAAATATCTCAACTGCAGTGCAAATGATTTGGCGAGTCAATATACTTTTCGTGTACTTCACCTGTTGCATTCTAAGAAATGAATTTCCACATGCGACACATCTGAAATTAAACAAATTTGTCTCAACCCATCTACTAAGAACAGGATGTTCTTCTCTTCCTATTATAGTTTGCTATTATGGCAGAAAGAAAAGGATATAAAACCTGCAAAGAAATGAACATAAGTGCTCACACTTTCAGTAACACCTGCCACCCATTTCTCTGGGCAAAATGAGAATTTTACATTTTTGTGAATTGTAAAAATGAATTCAAGCGAGCAAGGGCTTCTGAAAGTTTTCACTCATTTAGGTTTATACATATTAGAATCACATTTTCCTCATAAATCTGTACACAGTACTGCAAAATAACAAAGAACAAACATTTTGGTGGAGAATTTTATAGAGCTGGAAGAAGGGTCCAAAATACCCTTTACTTCAGGCACGTCAAACTCGCCGGCCGCTTCCGGTCACGCCCCCTACTTCCGGCCGAGAATTGGCATGCCTGTTTTACTTGATCCCCCAAGCACCTTCAGCAGCAATGATTGCCTCAGGTTTTCGAGGGCATGATCTTTCAAAGTTGACACACCTTCTCATTCTTCTTATTGAATTATTCTGCCAAGAACTGGTGTACAATCATTTTCATGTGTCTCTATTGAAAAAGAATAGCCTGATCCATTTTAATATGAGACAGATGAGGCCAAAGTGGAGATGTTTTGGCCACAATGCACAGCGCCATGTCTGGCAAGAACCAAATACAGCATATCATCACAAACACCTCATACCAACTGTCAAGCACAGCGGTTGAGGACTCATGACTTGGGCTTGTTTAACAGCCAAAGGACCCGGGCACCTTACAGCCTTTGAGTCAACCATGAACTCTTCTGTATGCAAGTATACAGACGAGTTGGATTGAAATGCAATGGCGAGACCTTGCATAAACATATGACCACAAACCTCAGTGAACTAACGTAAAGAAGAGTGGAACAAAAGTTGTGCACAGTGATGTGAGAGACTGATTAAGTCACAGAGAATTGTTATTGCAGCTAAAGGTGGTACAAGCTCCTGAATCAGAGGGAGTGCTTAGTTTTTTTGTTTCTTTTTCACATGACTGCGTCACCACTTCAGTTTAATCTTAGATGAAGAATCAATGTGTGTTCTTAATAGACCTCAAAGCTTAAACTCAAGTCTGACATCTAAAGACACTGGAGTTATAAAACCTGTATGGTACTGCATAATTTTCATCTGAATTGAGGCTCCATATTCTCAGGTCTGACTCTAAAACAGTGGTTCAGAACATTCAAAGTACTCGTGACCCCTCATCAGTGTCAGTAGAGTGAATGCATGTTATGATTGGCTCAACTAGATACATTTTTCATCTGGGGCATTTTCAGAGACCACAAGAGGTAAAAGTTTTCAGTATTTCAGTCACTTTTAGATATCACTGTTTATTTCTCGGCTCTTCTGATTTTCATCCTGAGATCCTTTTCTTGGGTCCTGACCCACAGACCACAGTTACACTCTGAATACAATTCTTGCAATCAAAATAATAACTTTAAGAATTGTTTAAAAAGTAATATGATGACTATAAACTATAGAGAAAAGAGTATTTCATTAATGTGCACGAGCAAAGTGCATACACAGTGCAGGGCAGAGTGCTGTGGAGCACATTTGGCTCTTTGCAGGAGCTCTGTGCATCAGCATGAGCACATCAGACTCGTTCACGCCCACACGAGTGATACAGTATGTTGCACTGAAAATTTACTCATTAGTGCGCAGCCAAAAGTGAGCTTGTGCGAGATCTACTTCTTTGCCGAGTCCGAACAGCTGAACTTGATTCTCTCTGCTGTTATAGTGTAAAATTACAGCAGTCACATGCAAACTGAGTAAGGAGCACTGTGTAGTGTTCATGTAGAGCCAAAATTAGGGCCTGCTGTTATTCTGAATTAAAGTAAGACTCCCAAGTAAGTCTGAGTGAATAGTGGCAAAAGAAGAGGACTGATTTCAGCTTCGACTACAAGCAACCTCTAGTTTTAGTTTCAGTCCGATCTCGTCAGCTTTCAGGTTTCTTTTTCTCTTTCTGCATCAAGGCTGCCTCTATTATTGAGTGGAGTTATGAAACCCATCTACATTCTTAACTACCTCTCAGGTGAATGTTGGGGACAGGGAAAGGTGTGTTACTATAACAACCAAGTCAAAGGAGGAGCAGTCTGGCTTTTGACGTGAACAGCTGAGTCTGATGAGGAGGGGGACAGGGCAGAGGAGGATGAGTAGGAGGTAGAGGAGTCGGCATGAAAGGCTCTGCATGTCTGCCTGTACCAAAGAGGTCTTTTGCTGCAAAGCTTAACTTCTTTTGTGCCCTTTTGTTTGCCTTTCCTTTAATAGCAAGGCTTTTCTAACAAATCAATGCTGTTATACAACAGGTAATCAGAGAGCTCCTTCCTTGTGCCAACAGCATCTCCCTGCTGCATTAGCAGCTACTTAAACATTTTTATTCTACGTTTTCCAGCAGAATTGCATAACCCCAAGACTCTGTCCAAAGATTAATGTGGAACTGGCAAAACATAAAAACTGGAAAGAGTTTTTCAAAGATAAATGTTTATTCATCTATATTTGTACAAGGTTAACTCGATGCAATTTGGAGCATTTGGACCGGGGTTTTGGAAAACAGACATGAGGCAAATCAAAACTGCAGCCCTCACAGACTGGATACAGTTTGTGATCTTTGATTAGCACTAAGCAGAACTCCAGAAACCCATTAATACTATCTGTCACAGTGGACTGAAGTGGGAGCTGCACCCTGGGACTCAAAGAAACCCAAATTCAGAATCGGTGGCGTGTGCAGTACGTTGAGTGTCAGCTTAACATCTGGGTTTGTGCTTATCCACAATAGCCTGCAAAACAATGTGCCTCAAGTGTGAGATTAAATACAATCCCTGAGGTCAATGCAGACCATCTGAGTTTATAAATCCTTTCTCACTAGAGAAGCTGCGGCCTGGAAGGCACTAATACGCACAACCAACTGTTAAGAACACAAACCTCTGAAGCGCACATGCTATATTGTGTTTCTTGTATTTTTTTTGTGCATTTCCTGCAAACTGCATAATCTCTCGCATATCAGCTTGAGTGCCTTTGGGCATTTTCCCTGCATGTGAGAATTTTTAGAAAATTAGCAGCATGGTAATAAAATTATTTTCTGCTTTATTTACTGTCACTGTTTATGAGGCATTTAGAAATAAAAGGAAAATGTTAAGAAAGGCGACAAAGTCACTGTCCTACTACTGTACACAAGTTGTTTGCATGCATATTCTGACCTCACCCAAGGAAAGGAATCACATGGGTAGTAATGTGGTTTTTTTGGTTTTTAGCAAGACACTAACTTGATCACCATGCTCTTTGGGTCTGCAAGAAAGGAGTGTGCCAATCTGAAAAGCTAAGCCACAATTTAAAACGCGCTAACAAGCTATAGGGAGCCACAGGGTCGAATGATATCAGTGGCAGCTTCTTCTACAAGCGACATCTTCCACATGACCTGGAATAATTTGGCCAACTCAGCTGACCCATTTGACTTAATATCTAACATCAGGGGAGCAATTCCAAACTAAATGGAATCAGAAAACATGGAGCAAGAAGAAAGGAAGCCTGATTTTTCTTTAGTTGGTTATACAGTGGAAAATACTGCGAGCGTAAACAGCTGAGAAGACAAGCAGCTGTGTCCTAACTGACGCCACAACCTCAAGCACACAGCCTGTGTCAAATAGAGATAATGAGTTTTCTGTGCTTACAGTATTGATCCATTACTTCAGCAAAAACTGACAATTACAGATGCTGTGACTCCATATTTGACTTGCCAATTTCAGTTAATAATAAAGTGCCACTCATCAGTCCTGCCAAAATGATGATTTGCAACATTGTGCAACACCCCGAGGGCTCCTGACTGCACCAGTTCACATAATCCCTGCAGAGCACACACACACGCTGGCATGCAAACGCGCACACACACACGTGCAAACACACACAGTCTTTTGTCTGAATACTGATCCCAAGCATTCAGAGGTGAGACTCACATCTCCTGCTCCATCTGCCCTCTTTAGCCAATCTTTGCCCGTGAGCCATTCTTCTCCTGCCTTTGGCTAAAATTGGACCTTTCTACTTTCTGTCCACAACATTTCACAGAATGCTTACAAGAGGGAGTGGGGAACATGTCATTAAGAAACAGTGACAGCAGATTGGGATGCGATTACTTCCAAGCACAAAGCTGGACAATGGACAGTGTATCATCAGCCTCAATCATGTCAGTATCCTAGGACACATGGAGGGCTATCTATTTGTTGTCCTTTTCCATTATGTCCTTTTTTCTAACACCATATCAACATTATAAATCTACTGATCAGAAAGTCCAGTTTCCAAAACACTTTGGCATCCTGTGCAAAATGGGAATAAAAACATTCTGTAATGACTTGCTTATTATTTGGACCTGACATTTTCAACCTCGTCTACTGCTTACTGAGATTTATGCGGATTGTTTTCCTTTCCAGAACAGTTTTCACACATGCACACAAGACATTACCTGATGGTGCTGCATGTGACAACCGAAATCTTCGATGCAGTCAGACATTTGACGGTTTTAAACCTGCTAGCTCTCACACACACACACACACAGTCTGTGTGATGCACGTGAGAACAGCACAGGTGAATTCACAGCAAGCAGTTGGGTATGTGTCTGCCTCCTACGCGCTCTACCCAAGCAGCACCCTCACCCAAACCAAACAGAATATCTCCAGCAGTAAGAACAGGTCTGACAGAGACTGTGGTGGATGTGAGGAAGGGCAGCTTCGCATGATGTCTGAACCTGTTCCTTCCAAAACTCTGTGGAGTTTATATGTGAAAACAGCTTAGGAAGCAATTTTATACTCAGCTGAGTTACGTGAGGCAGTAACTGTGTGCTCCACCGGGGGCTTTATACTGTAGCAGTGAACAACTTTTTTCAACTTCTTTACTGGCCAACTGACAAAATTCAAAATAAACATATATAAACGGTAAGCTGCACTATAAAAACCAAAAACTCCCTGATTTTTGTATTGTGATCTTTGTATTGAGCAATGAATGTCGCATCTCCTCTGCTGCGTCAAACAAGCCTCAACTTGATACTCATTTTTAGGAAAAACGACAAATTTGCAGGAATGCAAATCTGACCCGTGGTTTGTAGGTTGTGTTCTCGTGGCCTTAAAACGCCAGCTTCCTCACTGTGTGGTGAAAGCTGAAAAAAAGATTTCCATACAGTTCCTCTGCCTGAGTTTGAGGTCTGTAGTGAAACTGCAGAGGGCTCAGTGCAAGTGATCTGACAATAAAAGCTCAAAGTTGTCCGAGAAGATGGCAGCGAACTGAAATGTCCAAAATTAATTCAGATAAGCTTTTCGATTTTACTGTTGAGACGTACACTTCGTACATCAAACTTCAGCTGGATTGTCTTACTTTCGAACAAACACTCGAGAATGTCAGCAGCACCCTCGAGCACATGCAATCAAATAATTGCATGCAAACAAATAGAGACACACACACACAGACACACGCACACACACACCTCTTTACCAAAGGCAATTACCTTAATGATTAAGTAGGCTGGTGGCAAGATCTCAGAATGTTTGTGGATTTATGAACTGGGTTAATTGGCACATATTTAACAGTGTCCCTGCGGTTACCACCCCAGGTGGTAACCTGTAACCTGCTCTTACAATTTTCATTCCCACATTAATTATTAAAATCTGTCATATGTCCATGCCATCAGTGTAGAGTTTACATTGAGCACCACTCACCTCTTTAATGAAATATTCCAGAGTGGCATAGGCAATGGCAATTCCATCATGGGTGCTCGTACCCCGTCCCAGTTCATCAAGGATGACCAATGACTGTTTGGTTGCATGTGAAATTATGTCTGCGGCCTCGGTCAGTTCTTCCATGAATGTGCTGCGCCCTTTGTAGATGTTGTCTGAAGCCCCCATCCTGATAATCAATCAGAGAAAAAAGAGAGAAAAGAAGTGAAACATAAACTGAAACAATATTTTTGTCCTCTGAGCAATTTCCATTTACTCAATCATAGATTCATATGTAGCAGACTACACGATGGATTACTGGTAAAGCGCCAGGGACTCTCTGCCAACCAAAAGCAAATAAAAGCTGCATGTTTACTTGCAGAGGGTTTGTGGTGATAACACTGCATGTCCCTTTATCCCAATGTTTTTACATGTCTCTGCAGAGTCATGTAAAAACTGTTACTTACTGCTTCCATAGGAATTAAGAGGGCAATTAGCAACCAGGTGCTGCTACTGTAAAGCACTTGATGAACTGATCATCACCAAAGCAGAATTTTGGGCAGTTTGCTGATCTGATGTATTCATATGCATGTTAACACAATGCCAAGAAGGAAAGACATCAACAATTATCTTATAGAAGCCATTGTTGGTGCGTATGAATCTGGGAAGGGCATTTCCAAACCATCTGAAACCCCTCATTCCACAATGAGAGAGATTAGTCATAACTGGAAAACAAGAAAGTTGCCAATGTTCCCCAGAGTGGATGTCTCAATAAATACACCCCAAGGTCAAACAATGCTAAAAAGAACAAGGCAGCTTAGGTTTGGCAACTTGCACCTGAACAAACCACAAGACCTCTGGTAGAGAGCTCCCTAATGAGACCAAAGTGGAGATGTTTGACCAGAAAGCACCAAGCAAACCCAGCAGCTCAAACACAAACTGGCCCATCTGTCTGAAAGCTGAAGCTCAGCAAAAACTGGGTCAGTTTCAGTCAGGACTGCACAGAAGACTGCACAGA
>VOQJ01041009.1:0-22335 GCA_015052665.1 Apistogramma diplotaenia | reverse complement strand
TGGTGAGTCTTTGAGTTAATCCCTCTGCTGGTTGATAATTCTCATTTCCATCAAACAATGTGCCACGCGTTCATGCCTAAGTGTTATCCAAGTTTTACAGACACACAGACAGACAGACAGACAGACAGATAGATAGATAGATAGATAGATAGATAGATAGATAGATAGATAGATAGATAGATAGATAGATAGATAGATAGATAGATAGATAGATAGATAGATAGATAGATAGATAGATAGTTGTGTGTGAATTGTGTCCTGCAGGGTGCTACACATCAGAAAGGAAAACCTTTGATTTTTACAGAACAACTTCATTCATTCCACTGTTTTTGTTAATGGCCAGGGTGCTCACTTGCACCTTCCTACAGGGTGTGAGTACTCATGTGAGCAACAGGATACTGACTGCAGTTCACAAATGACCATCTGTGTTACTGTTACTGTTTCTGAACATTACTCTTAGAAATTTTACATAATCGCTTACTGAAATTTGTTTCTGAAAAGACTAACAGATCACATGTTGTGACTTTTTCATGAACAGCTGTTACCCTGTGCTGAAGAAACATGAGCAGTAAGAGCAAGTTTTTTAACTACAGTGAACAAACACACATGACAGTGTTAAAATTTAATGTGTCCTACAAGACATAGTAGCTGTTCTTTCAGCCAAGATTGAAAACACAACGGCCCCAAGAGCTTGTTTGACAAGAGTGCGCAAGACAGATGAGAAGTGACTAGTGTATCCTGAGGGCATGATACAGAATTACTGGACTTGAGCATTGTTGTGTTTGTGTAGCACCTTGTTTCTTTGCTTCCCTTTCAGACAAAAAGGATCATGTAAACACATTATTCTCTTTCACTCTGATGTCAAACTGCCTAACTCATCAAAGAAGAGTTGTGCAGTTGTAACACCAGCTGTTCTCCCTCAGGCACCTGCAACAACAAATCCTAGAGTTTTTTTGTGTGTTACCTCTACAACTTGCTGCTGCAGTGAGACCTTTGATGAAGACGAGCCCAGGCACCGGGCACTGTATCGGGCACTGGGAGCCGAGGTGTCGAGTTATTGAAGCGGCTCAGAGTGGAGCCTGGATGCCAGTTTGTTCGCTGCTATTGCAGAGGAGAGTGGGCAGCAAGAGGACAAGATGTGGGAGGGAGGCTGGCATCTCCAATTCATTTTGAGCATGTGACAGCGAGAGCGCACACTGGGCTTTTTAGTGTTGGTGATGAGCTGCTTAAGGAAAACACTTGTGCTCTGTGTACTCATGCAGGAAAAAAGAACAATATTTGATTTACTTGTCAGTTTCTGTTTGTTCGTGTGTCTCCAACATGCAAGTCCGTCAGCTACAGTGTTGACAAGATGAGAGGTGTTTTAAAATGCATTTAGTAGTATAGCATTTAACAGTATTTAGTATTCTGTCATAGGTTGCAGCTCGAAGTAATTTGGTGAATTAGAGATCGTGTTATATTAAACTATAGCGTGACCAAAAGATTTTTGGGGTGTAATATATGAGGAATAAAAGAAAAGCAAGGGCATGAATGGTCGGCAAAAGAAAACAAAACTGTCAATTAACAGATTAATACCTAAAAAGGCTCAAAGTTATTCTTAAAATGCTTTTGTAGCTAAAATACTTTTAAATAGCTTAACGATATCCAAAGATAGGGGCTAAACAGTTATTTTTAGCTTGTTAGCTAAACAGTTTCAACAGACGATACTAAATAAAAAATGTAAAAGAATGGGAAATGGTTTAAATGTATATTAAAGAATAATAATAAGACTAATAGTAAGTATAATCGCTATGCTGTACAATAGTTAGCTGAAAGATGAGTAAATAAAGAGCTAACATAGTTAGCTAATGAATAGTGGTTGTAACGGTCTTAGCTATTAGCTAAAATGAATAAATGGTTTCAGTGGCTTAAAAATAACAGCAAGAAAAAGGCTGGAATAACTCAAAGGAACAGATTAAAAGACAAAATAGCTCATATATTCAAACAATGCATGTAGGCTCCTCCAGTGGTGTAGGGCGAACATTGATTTAGCAAGCAAAGATCACTGATTTGAACTATGTTGAGCCACCCTTGTGGCATGGGAGCAGCCGAAAGTAACAGGCACTCACAATATTCGAGTTCTTCAAAAAGCAAGTCTTGTAATTTGGCAGCCATCTCAAAACACCTCCAGGCATTAAAGCATCTATGTAGAGCCTATGCTGTAGCCTCTGCAGCTGTGTTGATGAAATGTGTAATTGCATTTCTAGGGAGGTGTACATCAGGGTTTAACAAGGGTTTACGGTTATGACATACATGGATTTAATGCCAAAGCATAACTCAACTCGCACGTGGGAGGTTATTTTGAAGAATTATCTCAATGAAATTTAATTTCAGTGGACAGAAAAAACACAGTTACCAATCAGCCATAAGAACACCACTGAAAAAGTTTGCTTTGATGTTGGCGATTCTCCCTTAGTTTTCAATTCAGGATCCTTTGAGTGCCACGTCTCTATTTTATGTCTCTAATTCGATTCAACGTAACTGTTGAAAATTTTTGTTGAAAATTCCCAGTTAAGGAATGGTTGTCGAAGGTAGCTGCTTTCTGTGTGCAGTCACCTGAATCGGTTTTTCTACATGAGAGAGGGAAACTTCATAACCGAGTCTTTAAAAACCAGATCCATCCCTTACTTGACTCATCTGGTTTAAAAACACCTTGATAGCAATGGTGGCTGCATCCACCTTTTATACTATCTGTTTTTCAGTGCACATGTGCAGCATATTTGTACTGATATGTACAATATATACAGGCATATGCAACTGCAGTATTTATGACTTCACAAACGTACTTTGAATTGTGTGAATCATGCATTTCTTGATTAGGTTTACCTAAAAATTCAAGAAGTCTATTCCCTTTTCCCAACTTCTTTACAAATGTTTCACTACCTGGGCAGTAAAACTGACCCCATGAGAGGGGGAAATGTCAGTTGATATGTGGTTCAGAGGGAAAAAATGAGTGGGAGTTGAGAGAGCATGGCTGTGGGAGACTACATGAAATGGCAAAGGAACAAAAAGCAAATTGCCCTGAATCTTCAATAATGGTCAGACCTGATGCTGGAATCGTCTGACAGTTTGGATACAGGAGGCGTGCTCGTCTGCAGTAACAATCAGTCAGCAGGCTCTAATGTTAAGGTTCCCTAATGATGCCAACCTGAAAATGAGGAATGTGCAGTGCCCACACTAATAAGTCCACTTCCATTGTGTATTTGTATTTCTTCCGTTTGTGTACTTTTTTGTGGGATGCTTTTATGCTGTTTTTTTTTTAAATCTTCACATTTTCTGTTGCAAAGTTTACAACTATAAGCACCTTTTTCACCTATTTAATGCCTGGCAACACACATTTCATTATTCTTTTATGCTATTTTTCTGACCTCACATGTTGCAGTCCATGACAGTGGTTAAACTCTGACAGCCAGTTCATGCACAATTGCTCATTATTGAATTGAAACTGGTCCCATGGTTCCCCCTTGTGGCTGATACAGGGTAATAAATACATGATATAATGTGCATGTATTATTTGAGACTTTGTTTCCTTCTACTGGATATTTCTTTTTTCCTTTTAAAATACCTGTACGACCCAGTCACCCGAGCTCATCCAGGTTCTTGTTTGTGTCTTTTCTCAGTGGGCAGACTTTTTTTCCCCAAAGTCTGCCAGTAACACAATTTAACTTTTATCTCAGATATCTTGCCTGTTTTGAGAATAATGCAATGATACCAACAAGTGATATAACAGTTTTTGAGACTCTACATGACAAAATGAGGTTTTGCAGACACCCTGTTCGTAAGCGGCCTGGTGAACAGAAAACTTGATCAGAACAATAACCTCAGGCTGAGGTATGACGAGGCATACAGTAGCTCCAAGATGGCGCTCACTGTTGCGTGATCTCTGAAATATGATGCTGTACTCCCCTCTGCTGGTCAGCCTGTGGAACTCAGATGTTCCTGCAGACGTTTTATCAATGAAGCGCCTAAGTGTTCAATATTTATAGAGCGCAAAATGATTGAGGAAGTTATTGAAACTCAGGTAGTCAGTTATGATTGGTAAAGTCAAACTGTTTTTGACTCAGCAAAGTTGCACATGCTACCAACCTAGCCTGGTTACTAGCCAGGTAGCATTATAAGCTTCTTGCTTAATTTGGGAGTAGTGAAAGTAAAAATAGCAGAAGCTGACATGAGCTGGGCACACCTTTTTTACAAGTTGATTCTGAATATGCTTTTCGGAGAAAGACACAAAAGTCTGTGAGTGCATGGGCAGAGAGTCCAGTTAACAACTGCTACTTGGCCTAGCCAACAAGTAAGCTAGACAGGAAGCTTGGACAATGCTGCTAAACTGAAATCAGTAATGTTTCAGCAGCAAATGAGCAAAATGTAGCAGTTAACTATCTGGGTCCATATCACAGGGGCAGCAGTGCCCTTAATCCCAGCGGGCACTGCCTCCAGCTCCATACTAGGAATTACAAAGCTAGCTAAAACATAACCTTTCCAATATGTCTGAAGTCAGCTGCTTTGACCCAGTAGGACAAGCCCAAACACCTGTCTGATAAAGATGCCAAACTGCGTGTCTGCAATCTTGTTCTGTACGTTACTACCCACAGCTTCCTTCCAGTCTAATTGTTGTAGAATATTCATGAGACCATTGATATGTTAAGTCTTTTCACTGATGGCCCCTGCGCACCACTCTCACAGTGTGTCTTTTCAGTTGCAGACGAGTTACGTCCAATTTAATTCAGCTGTCCAGCTGTGATCATTTTAATGAAAATGGTTGCAATTTTTCTATGGTTGGAAAGATGGCGTTTGAAGTTCTACATTTAAGTTACGAGTTATCAGTCAGCTCTCGAACACACACACACACACACACACACACACACACACACACACACACACACACACACACACACGAGGAATATCACACCAATCGCTTCTCCCAGGAGCAAGAAGCCCTGAAGCAAAAGAAATGACCTATTATCACTCTGACTTCAGACAGTTCAGGTAATGCTTAAGAGCATCAGCATTTCTTTCCCAGAGGTGCCAAAACTGTAGTCTGAGGCGCCATCAACAACCAAAACTTGGAGCTGCCCTGCCGGCTCTGAATTGGAGATTAATGTTGTGTTCAGTGTTTTGGCTTAATTTAACACTTAAATCAGCTAGAGGCCAATCCACAAGTGGAAAGTGAAGGTTTTTCTTTGATTTTCCACTCAGCTCTTCCTAACTAAGTAAATCTATACATTGTGTTTAGCTTGCTGTTTTTCTTTTCACAATAAAATACAGGCAAGTCTCAGACTCCTGTGTCGTCATCCAGGAGTTTGTTCATTTATTTTATTTATGTAGTTTAGCCATTCAGGAAAACAGTTCCACATTTTAGCAAATGAAATGAAAACAGCTCGGAGGGCTGTACATTAAATATAAGCTCCTTTTTTTCCCTTTTCTGTGACGATTAAGCTGAACATCCATTTAGATTTGATTGGACAAACAATTTGGAAATGCGATTACTGCTTATGCTTTTCTATTTTTTTCTCCTTTCCTCTGCAACAAATTCAACTGAAAAACATCCATTTAGTTTTGGCTCGACCCACAAATTGAAAATTAGATCAGGACAATGGTTTACTTACATTTGCTTGTGGCTTCGAGTCAGTTTGGCAGAAACTTTGGTTTCCCCCTATTTGTTATTCTTCAAACCCAAGCAAATGCGCAGGCTGCATGCATATGCAATAAATTAAAATCAATAATACAGTCCCATTTTTACAAACTCACACCTCAGATTCTATCACATGAGAAAGAATTCTCTTCCTCCATCTCCAAATCGATTATACAACATAAACGTAATAAAGGATTTTAAGCATCACTTAACACTGAAGACAATGAGGTGGGAATTTCATGGAAAGAGCCTGTAACCTGTTTGCAAAACCGGTTGGGATGTAGTGTAAAATATAAGTAAAGAGAACACAATTTAAAATCGATTTGGTGGTGGCGGCGGCGCAGCGGTTAGCACTGTTGCAAGGTCCTGGTTTCAAATCCACCATCTGGCCGGAGCCTTGCTGTGTGGAGTTTGCATGTTCTCCCTGCGTCTGCGTGGGTTCTCTCTGGCTACTCCGACAGTGCAAAGACATGCAGTGAGTGGGGTCAGATCCTGAAGTACCACGACCATAACTTATGGACCTCTGCACCACAAATGCCGTTCCGGCCCACTGCAACCCCTGAGTTCAGCGCTATATCGATGCATGAATTATATGGTTTTGGCTCTTTCACCTCTTCATGTGCAATAAGCCTCTGTGATGGATACACCAGCAGGATTGCCTTTTATGTGTTATTGTTCCCTCCATTTAGGTTCTAATGTTTATGATGGTTCTGATGTTTGAAGGTGCAGTGACGGGAAATAAAAACTTCCTGTAGACGCATGCAAAGTAACAAGTCTGTTTGGAAAACGAAATGAGTAGAAAGTAAATATTTGTGTAAAAATGTAGGGAGTAAAAGTAAAAAGTTGTCAGAAAAAAAATACTCGAATAAAGCACAGAAATCTGAAAATTCTACTTAAATAACAAATACAGTACACTAACAAAGTATTTGTACTGCATCTCTTCCCACCTCTGGAAGTTACCAAGTCGTATTACTCACTCAATAAAGAGTTAACAACACTACTTGAATGACCGGTTGTCGTGGTTTTGAACAACTGCTCAACAGGACCCCTTTTGTAGTGTTTCCACAGACCTGGCCAGACCTTTAGTACTGAGCCATGCAGTAGTAGTGTGTACAGAAAGGCTTTTGGCTTCATCTTGCTGAAATAAGCAAGGTCTCTAGATATTCAGCATCATTCATTATTAATGGTGTCTTGACATTTGCATTAAAAAACCCTGTAGAATCACAGATGATGGCTTCTGAACTGTAAGTAAATAACAACCTGGTTGGTCCCGCTCCTCTTTAGCCCAGAGGATCTATAGCAGCTAGAAAATTTTCCATGAAAAATGTAACATTTTGATGGCCCAGATCACAGAACAGTTTTTCCCTTCACTCGACTCTTAAATTATGTGCTTGGGGTGTTTTTTTAAGCAGAGTTTTGTAATCACTAAGTTTTTGGTTTTCCATATAGTTCCTGAGCCCATTAAAGGGAAATGCCATAAATTATTTTAATCTTTTAATAATATTGCATATGTAGATAATAAAAAGTCAAAGTGTTTTGTAGTTTTATGTTGAGAAAATGACCAGTCACATTACTAAAACCCTAATTTCTAGTCAGATGTT
The DNA here is from genome assembly GCA_015052665.1 of Apistogramma diplotaenia. Classification (NCBI taxonomy): domain Eukaryota; kingdom Metazoa; phylum Chordata; class Actinopteri; order Cichliformes; family Cichlidae; genus Apistogramma; species Apistogramma diplotaenia. The sequence continues at coordinate 15,063 of VOQJ01041009.1, read as the reverse complement.
TTATGGGGTGTTAATTATTTTAGTATTATACAATTTTTACAGTCTATTGACTTTTGACACATGCACCATCTTCAGTTAACTATAGTTAGAATGATTTGTAAATCACTGCATCATTACTTTACATTTACATTTTTGAAGTTCACGTTTAATGTTTAATGCACTGCTCCTTCCCCTTTTCTTTTTTCACTTTTTGTTTCTTTTTGCTCCCTCTTCTCCTCTGCCCTTCTTTCTCTTCCCCCATATCTCTCTCACAGACCCACATGGCCCCTCATTCACCATTGGTAAGGCCATATGGCTGCTGTGGGGTCTGGTGTTCAACAACTCTGTGCCTGTGCAGAACCCGAGGGGCACCACCAGTAAGTTCATTGTCTCAGTGTGGGCCTTCTTCGCTGTCATCTTCCTGGCCTCCTATACTGCCAACCTGGCTGCTTTCATGATCCAAGAAGAGTTTGTGGACCAAGTTACTGGACTCTCTGACAAGAAGGTGGGGTTACACACAAATGGACATGTAAACACACACACACACATTCACAGACAGGGTTGCTCTTGTAATGGATGCCAGCCCTGCAGCCAGACAGGACTCTCTAGGGAGCGCCCTCGGGCTTCAACAGCCCAAACCCTCTGGCCGTAGCTGTCACCACACTAGCACTGCCAGCACAGCAGACCTATGGGTGCGCACACAAACACACACACACGCAAGCTGCATAGATCAAAGCCGTGTGTGTTCGTGTTTGGATGTGTGTGTGTGTGGTTTCCAGGGGCTGGCAGTGTCAGCAGAACCCCAGCCAGTCTTACGCTAGACTGGACACACAATGATGATGACTGATGAGTCCACTCCACTGTCTCTCCCACCTCCTTTCTCCTCTGTCTCTTCTTGTCACTTTCCACTCATCCTCCTCTCTCCTCACCCTGAGTGTGCCTCTCCTTCGTTTTCACACTTTAACTCCCACTTCTACTTAACCCCCCCAACCCCCACCCCCACTTTGTCTCATCCTGCTGTCTCTCACCGTCATCTTTGAGCCTTTTTGTTTGTATTTTTGTCTTTTCCTCTTTGTGCTCCCGTCTCATATTGTCTTTACCCTCTTTGAACACCATGTCACTCTTTTGCCTCTCCTTATTTTTCTCCCTGCAGTTCCAGAGTCCATACTCCTATTCCCCTCCGTTTCGCTTCGGGACGGTTCCGAACGGCAGCACCGAGCGCAACATCAGGAAGAACTATCCGGACATGCATCAGTACATGACCAAATACCATCAGAACGGCGTCACGGATGCACTAATCAGCCTCAAGACCGGGTACTGTTAACTTGTCAGGCCAACTCACATCAAGTAGAGTTTCTTTATACCTGAGGCGGTAATTCTGTTGGCAAACAGCACATATGCTTAAGAACATGTGAAAAACAAATAAACAAACCAAAAAAAAAACGCATTGCATCACGCAAGAAAGCCAACCCCGTGGGGCTAAACAGTGGCTTATGCTAAAATGCTGCAGTAACTGTGCTGAGTGTTTCTGTCACTGACAGTAAAATGCAGACAGTGTCTGCAAGTGCTCATTATAGAGTCTTGTTGCTGCTGGAAAGTGTGAGCTGCCAAAACAGGGAGAGTGTAATTTGTTCTGGAGTTTGCTACCTTTATTCTTCCTTCTAAACACACACTAATAGAAGTATGGCTGCAGCGCTTTTATTTGTTCATTAGTTTTGGGCGCTTTGATCTTTTGGGTATTTTTCTCCAAACATAATTTCACTTTTTTGCTTTTCTCTTTCTGCAATAATTACTTTATTGATACTGCATATGAAAGAAATAAGGTTTGTTTCTCACATTAATACACCAGGCTTTGTTTGTGCAACATCAAAACTGTATAATGAAGACGTTCAGCAGAATCATCAGTATTTAACCGACTTATTAGGCAAAAGGAGGAGGTTGCTTTGACAGAAAACGATAGAAACACTTTGGGAGTTTGAGTGAAATTTCAGTCCAGTCATGAAATCATCTGTGGGCCGAGATGCACATTCAGGATGCTCCACGTCCTTTAATTAATTTATGTTGTTTTCCAGTGCTGTGCACAGTTAAGATAAGTGAATATTAGTTAAATATTCTCCGTGCAGCAGTGAAGCTCAGCAACAACAGATAACCCATGTATTCATTTCATACAGTATATGCCCTTTGGCGAACATTTCCACTGAAAGTATAAAGTGCCTAACATAGGGAGCCCCAAGGTATATTCATTCTATTATACCAAACTATAATCAAATTAAATGCAGGTTTGGTCATAGGGGATTTTTTTTCCTTTGCTGAACTAAGATGTATCAGGTCCACCAGCCCACAGGGGTTAGTGTCAGAGAGTCTGCAGCCTATAATATCAGAACAAAACAAATACTAAAAAGAGCAGCTCTGCATGAAAAAGGCTTCTTGTGTGTAAATATTTACTGGAATGCCCAACAGACTACAGAGTCTGGTTTATGTGAGAAATGTCACTTACAGGAAATTATTTTTCCTTTTCATATTTTTTTAACTAAAATATTTTTTTAAAGAGCCACATTCTTCTCTGTATTACAAGGAAAAGCTAAAGTGAATAGAAAAACTGCAATAATAGTTATTCCATTTATCCTGCATTAAAGGATATCAAAAGCTGACTAATTTGCACAATACTACAGTGGTTTAAATGACACTGTATACTATTTACAGGAAGCTCGATGCTTTTATCTACGATGCTGCGGTGTTGAACTACATGGCGGGGAGAGATGACGGCTGTAAGCTGGTGACCATTGGCAGCGGTTACATCTTTGCCACTACAGGTTATGGCATTGCCCTGCAGAAAGGATCCTACTGGAAACGCCTGGTTGATCTGGCCATACTGAGCATCATAGGAGATGGTAAGCCGCGGACTTCAACCATCTCAGTGACACACCGAGCTGAAATTTGAAGTCTCTAAGCTGTTGGAGGACTTTGCTCAGTTGTGCCATTGCTCAGCTTTCCCCTCCTCCACCCCTCAGCCTCCCTCCTCCCTCTCTCTGTCAGAAAGCTATCAAGGGCTAGTCTTAACACACCATTTCATCATCATTACTCTGTGTGTGTGTGTGTGCGCGCGCGCACGTGAGCGTGCGTGTGTATGCATGTGTGTGTGTGCCCACCGTGTCCTGTTATGTTTACTCCTCCAGATTGTTCTGTATAATAAGCTGTGAGATGGTGCGAATGGAAGAAAGAGAACGAGCCAGACAGAAATCAAACTGCTGAAACCACTAAAGCGCTTCACTTCACACCCGGCCGCTTTATTCAGGGCAAACACCCTCATGCGCAAGCACACACGTGCTCAGACACACTCAGTCTGATAATAATTCCTCCCATCTTTCCTTATCACTCCATCACTATCAATTCTTCGCCCTCCTCCTACAACCTCTTTTTTTCACTCTGCCTCCTGTCTCCTTTCCATTACGATCTATTTACCACTTCACCTCTCGCCCTTCCTCCCTTCTCCACAGCTCCCCTCGTAATAATATGCCTCTTTTCCCGCCACACTGCTCTCTCTTGCCCTCTGCCACCCATCAACCTCATTCATTTTTTCTCCCCACGTCTCGAATTCCTTTTCCTTCATTCCTCACACTGTCATGTTAACCCCTTCACATTCCTCTCTGTCTACGTTTGCAACAGGTGAGATGGAGGAACTGGAAGCTCAGTGGCTGACTGGGATCTGCCACAATGAGAAGAACGAGGTGATGTCCAGTCAGCTGGATGTGGACAACATGGCAGGGGTCTTCTACATGCTGGCCACGGCCATGGGCCTCTCCATCCTCACCTTCATCTCAGAGCACCTTTTCTACTGGAGGCTGAGATACTGCTTTACTGGTGTCTGCTCTGGAAGGCCGGGCATTCTCTTCACTATCAGCAGGGTAAGAAGGAGGAAATCACACACCCACCAGGAACTGGTGGAACAGGCATGGTTCCTGGGTTGCAGTTTTCAGCAGCTCATGTAGTACATTGATGCTGCTCACACTGGGGAAAACAGTGACTGGACACTGCAAAATATTGCATTCATGTGCAGTGGACTTGCAGTCTCGTTGCCTCTGAAACGGCTGCATCTCAGACAGGGACGGAGTCTGCAACCTCTAGCAGTCAGTTACCATCTTCAAAACAACTTTGGTTGTTCCCGTCTAGTCGTCCATTTTCTTCTGCTTATCCAGTTTAGGGTAGGAACCTATCCTAGCTGTCATAGCACAGGAGATGGCATGCACCTTGTCCAGGTCACACAAATTGCCATTAAACAGAGATTCTCATTAACTACCTCATTAACATTCACAGTCCAGGCAGAAGTTCATATATTTGAAACAGAAATTCAGAAATTCCCCGACAAATACTGACTTAGTTGCTGCAGGACAGCAATTTGACTGCAGCCTTTGATAACCTTGCTTTTATATAGGAATATAACCAGAATACAACCAGTTGGCAACCAGTTGTGTCAAGTCCCCAACTGCAAAGTTACACATCGCAGGAGGACTGCACTCATCACCACAGACAGATTGATTGCAATGCTTTGGCAATCTGTCTGCATTTATTAATGAGACAGTAGTTATTTACAAACTTTCATCAGTCTGTCTGAGACTGATTGCAGTCAGATCGCAACTGTTTAGAGACAAGTTGCCTTCCACCATGTGATCCATGTGTTTGCCGTGCAATCGAAAATGATTGACCAGAGGTTGAGTGTGTTGTGTGCTCAATCTCTGGGCGAGCAGTTGGTCACTGCAAGTATTTACTCGTGGTTGCTAAATGTGAAAATGAAGTCACCAGTTCTATTTATACTGAGCCGTGAGATGCTGCTGTTAGAATTTATAGCAGTCAGCGCCACAGTGATCAAACAGGGTCCTATAGAATATAACCACTGATTGTAAGAAACTGTAAGACTGTAAGAAAGCACTGGATTTTGCTTTATCAATAATGGGATGAGGGCTGTGAACATCTCATAATGTTACTGATGTTTAACAGCACAGCCGACAAACAGTCTCAGAGAAAATCCGATAAAGAGAAGGAGTGGGCTAAACATACAGCGACACAGCAAGAGAAACAAACATAACTATATTTGTAAATTGTTTCAGGCTGAAGCAGGAAAATAACACAGAAAAATAACTCGGCACATTATTGCGGGTATGAGGGCAGGTGGAACGCCTTTGTGGTGTCTAACAACACTAATTCAAACATCACAGTAAATTTTTAAAAATGATTACTTTGCTGCTGTCTTGTTGTGCAAAAATATCCTCTCAAACAAAGCAGGCACATTTTAATCTTTTCTGTAATTTGCCTCATCGCCATGCTTGTTCAGAGGCAGTGAAAATACACAGGAATTTGCAGGAAGGACTTTTCTAACGCATGAAATGTATCAGAAACTCATATAATTGTTACTGAAAAGCTACAGGCCCTGGTGTGTGTGTGTGTGTGTGTCCCTGTGATTCAAATGTCTGAAACACTCACACACACACACACACACACACACACACACACACACACAGTCGTTACCGTTTGGGTACAGAAGGAATTTGTGCACATACAGTATGTGAGTGTGTGTGATTAAAAAGGAAGGAGGGGCAGTGTGATAATGGAGCCCAGCTGAGGCAGAGATGAATTTACTGCTGCGCGCATGGGGGGCAGGATAGAGGAATCAGGCAACTAAGAGGATGAGAACGTGGACACAGCCTCATTTACATACACACAACGCTCTCCTCACAAGAGAAAGTTAAAAAATATAGTGAAAGAACAAAGAAATCCTCCCAGTTTTACCACTGGTGGATGTCATCCTGTTTGCCGATAGGCTGATGGGAGCCAGATATCGTGTATTCTGGCGTTCACTGCGTCGCTGCATCTCTTCTAAAAATGGCAACACATTTCCAGGTGGAGTGAGATGAGGGACAGGCCTGACCAAACAGGGGCACACGTCGACAGATGCACACACACACACGCACACAAATCCAAATATGCGCACCCAAAAAAAACCAAAATGGGCACACGCAGACAGACCACTATTTCATTATTCATATGTCATGTCTCTGTGTTAGGCAGGGCTTTTATTCCAGACGAGCAGCATTTCACACATTAAGTGTTTTACAAAAAGAGTCGAATGTGTGTGTTTGTGCCGGTGTGTGTGCGCGTGTGTGTACCTTTGCGATTGTGTGCGCTTCTTGGTGTGCACATGCTGTTAGAGCAGCGATGCTGGAGGTTAAGTGGCTCTAGGAAGAACATCTCCTCGCACTCAAAGGCCCCCTCCAGTGACATCATCACCTAAATTTAATTTTCTAGGCGCCTCAGACAGCAGTTCATCTAAAAAAGTGGCGATTATCTCTTCTAGCCACATTACAAAAACAAAATGAGGTTAAGGTCTGCAGTAAACGCACTAGAGAGAGGATGCCGAGGTCTCTGCTAATTTACCTCACAAGGAAATTAGTCTCGGGGATGTCTGAACTTTTTTTGTTAAGTCACTGAGTTGTGAATTACACTAAATCTCTATTATCTCTCCTATCTCTCTCCTCCTCAGCTCTCATTTCCTTTCCTTTTCTTCCATTAATATCCTCTCCTCTTCTCTTCTCAGGGTATATGGAGCTGTATCCACGGCGTTCATATAGATATGAAGAAAAAGGCACCAGAGCTGGACTTCAGTCCTCAGGCCAACATGCTGCACCTGCTCAAATCTGCCAAGTCCATGGCTTTGCCTTCTCCCAAACGCAACACGGTCGTCGTGCAGCCTACCATCCTAGACATGATATCAGGGAAAGGTACTGCAATATGCTCATACACAGTACATAACAAACTCAAAGGTTCTTTAAAGAAAGGTGCACTGGAACTGATCAAATGTTGTTAGCAGTGTATTGTTATTGGAATCACTGATCAGCAATTACAATGAATGGTTCAGATGCCTCAAAGGTGCTCAATTGGAAGATTCATTAAAGCCAGTTTGTGTTGGTTTGTGAAGAGAGTAGCACACTGTTGTATGGTTTCAGTAGATAGTGTTCCTGTTTGGGGGGCATTTTGAAAACAACTGACGACTAATCCAATTTATTGCTCCTTAAATCAGCAAAACAGTTTTCAGCCAGGCTAACACGATCAGTTTGCTGTCTAACTTAATAAACTTGCACTAGGCAATGCAATTCAAACGCTGTTGCAGGCCTCTGTACACCATCATTTATGATGATATCATTAATCATCATTTACAGCTCTTCTGATCAAGTTCACATTATATTCAATAAAAGCTTTAATTGGAAAATCAAGGGCATTTCTAAACTTTAGTACTGTGCACTCTGTATTTAGAGGGATCACTGAGTTCAAGATTAATGAATTATGGCAGCACAAGTCAAGAACACATGACACCTGTAATAAGATTGTTCACGCAGAAGCTGCCTTCTTCTTTACGCTGCGTATGCATAAGTAAAGGTGACTTCTTTCACCTTGTTGACTGTCAGGTGCAAGCCTTCCTCGTGATTAGAAATGCATTAGATGGTACACATTCTGTGCCAGGGCAGTAGATGATGTATCAGCTGACCTGGCTGTGCATCCATCCAATCGCCCATCTTTTGTATCTTCTGTCTGAGGTGCATCTCTCCTTGTCTCCTAGGTAACTCCCTCCATAGTCTGCCTCAGAAGGGTCCTGGTCTCTATAGCAACGCTGCGGGTCCACAGGGTTTCCTGTCATTGTCCGGGAGGCACAAAAACCTCCTCAATAATGCTGCGCCATTTCCTGGGCAACAGAAAGGCCCTCCTCACCAGACCAGCCCCAACAAGCCCCAGCTGTCAGTCACCAATGACAACGGCCAGACCCGCCTCACCGGGGCAGCCCTCACCGGGGCAGCCCTCACCGGGGCAGGCCTCACTGGGGCAGGCCTCACTGCATCGAAGCCCAGAGCCCTGTGGAAGAAAAGTGTTGAGACCCTGAAGACTCAGCCAAGCGTCATATCTCCTGGCCCAAGCCCCACTCCTGCATCTGGACCAGGACCTCCACAAATGAAGAGCCAGCGCTACCTGCCGGAAGACCCACAGCACTCGGACCTCTCAGAGTGCTCCAGTCGGCCACCGTCGCACAAAGATTCTGACTCCATGGCAGCAAGGGGCGGATTTAAGCCAATCAATCAACTGAGGAAGAGGGGTGGGGGCGGCGGAGGAGCAGGCGGTGGAGGCGGAGCATCTAAGATTTACTCCATTGATTCAGACCAGGCGAGTCTCCAGTCCGCTCCCCCGTACCAGCGAGACAGCCAGGGGGGAAGTGATGAGCACCCTTACCCCCCTGACCTGTTTCCACCTGACAGCACATATCCACACACACTCTCCCACCAGGCAGACGCACCCATTTTGCAGCTAAGCGCCAGCCTTCTACACCACAGTCACAGTGCTGAGGCTGACCTGCACTCTCTGAAGGATAAGAAATACAGCACCTACACCCACAGCAGGTATTTTATTCAGCATTAAACACACATAAAGCCATGATTCAGGTGCTTCTTTTGTCTCTGTGTGTATAATCAACACTGTTTTCTCTCCCTCTAGTGTGAAAGAGAAGCCTGGAGGTTCATTTGAAGCTCCAGGCACAGTTGCAGGGACGCAAAGCGTCAGGCCTGGCCACTGTCGCTCCTGCCTGACCAAGCTGACTGGTTACTCCGGCCTCTACACTGTTCGCTCGCCGCAAGCTCGCTGTGATGCCTGCGCCCACCTGGGAAACTTATATGACATCAGTGAAGACCACCTGCACTCGCACTACTCCCACACGCACACTCATCCACACAGCGGGGACATGTTCACGCACTACCTTCCCCAGAGCGAGCTGGGCCTGGTGGGCGAGGGGGACGGGCTTGTCAGCCACTTTGAACCCACCCCTTCCTCCCCATCGCCTCTCCCCACCTCCTCATCGACCCAGCACCTCCAGCTGAGTCGCCAGCACTCTTACGAGAATGTGCTTCCGGACGGCATTCCCGAGCGGCAGTCGCAGGCCCACCCCCACATGCGGGGGCTGAGTCTGCCTGACAGAGATAGGGAGAGGGAGCTGACCCTGGATGAGGGGGCCTATGCTAATGTTCTCACAATGCGCTCTGATCGTCCCTTAAGCAGTCGCAGCCCCCCCTCTCCCTCACCCTCCCACCACCACAGTTTGGACGCCCCGATGCCTCTGCCGCGGCGCTCAAAGAGTCTCTTTCCCGATCGCCCATCTCACAACCCTTTCCTCCAGTCGGCGCCCGGCACGGCACAACGAGATCCCGCCTCCCAGGCTGCCATACGCATGCCACAGAGAAATTCTGCCCATGAGCTCTACAAGCAGCGAATGCCTGTGTCGCTTACCCTCGGTAACCATGGCAACCATCACTTCAACCAGCACCAGGTCGACCAACAGGCGTTCTACCCTCCACAGGAGCCTCCTGTTGTGGCCTACATGGTCCCACCTGCTGCCTCGCAGCCAATGAGCTATGTGACAGCACCGCGAGCCTCGAGCGCAGGCGGCAACCGACCCCGGCTCTACCGCCGCATGCCCAGCATCGAGTCTGATGTCTGAGAGTCACACACAGCACACTATATCTCACTGAAACACACTAACCCGCACGCATGCAAGAAAGAGGTGTGTGTGACCGGACTGGGCAGCTCTGATTCTAAGCACATACTCAAGAAACACACACAGACACGCACACGGGTGAAAGACGGGAAGCTCTGGACCAAAAGGTTAACAGCGAGTAAATAAATCATTGTTTTCTGTGCCACACCCTCCATAGGTCAGAGATGAGAGGGCCACGGGGACACCTGGAGGCACAATACAAGATGAAGAGAGTGTGTGTGAGTGTCAGTGTGTGTACCAACCTCGAGCTGCGGGCAACAAGGCACGAACTGACAATATGTCTGACAAGACAGATCGACATCCTGTGGAATGCGAGGGACACTGTACACGGTGCAGCGCCAGCAGTGGGATGTCAGGGAACTTACAATGACGTGTTTGGAAGACGAGCCGACCTGTCACGCCCTCTCACCAGCCTCTTGGAGATTAAGGGGACACACAAATAAACCTTTCTTTCTGAGATTAGACACACGCACACACATATTTAACCTGAACACACCCACCCCCTTTCTAGGACTCTCCTGTTGCACTATGATTTCTACAGTCAACCCGTATGTTGTCTGAGCCTCCAAACTGCACTGCCAGCATGGCTTAAAGAGTAGTAAACTACACTTAGAGTAATCCTTGACTTGAATGGAAACCACTATCTATGTAACAGACCAGACCGGGTAGCGGGCAGCTGGTCAGGAAACAGGTCTGAGAAGTGTATCAGCGCCTGCCCGCGGACATGCAAACACTCGAACACACACACACGCTGTCTGTTGTTAAGGTGGACGTAGGAAAACCACAGACTGTTTGTCACTGTTGATGTCAGTTAATTGAACATTCCAAAAAGTGGTCCAAGCACGGCCACCAGTAAAAGCCTCTCAGGATGAGGGTGTGTGTTCTAGTGTTTATCGATCTAGAGACATACAGTATAGCATCCTTGCTTCCTCTCTTAGCTAGCCTTCAGGTCATACTGCATGCTTCCTACTGCCCTGTGTTACAGTTAAACTCCTATACAGGGTCATATATGCACACATGCATACATGCACACACGCACACACACACATATATGCACATACGCAGTAGTCTAGGATAGTAGTGTAGGGTTGGGGGTGTGTGTCGAGGCTATGAGATAGCTTCATTTTGTGCACTTTGTAGATTTTATACCCTGCCAACCTACACAGACGTTTGACCAAAAACACTTTTATACTGAAAATATGAATATTCTCAGTCATTCGCTGGATAGATGTTTTTCTTTTCTCTTATTTCTCTTTGGCATTGGGGTTTAGGACACCGTTCCATTGTGAGGTTGGAAGTTTTACAGTGTTAGATAATGGGTACAGCATCATGCATACAGTATACACAACACAAACTTTTAATCTTTCTCTTCTTCTTTTAACTTTTACCATGCGCCCTCCTCCGAGCCTTTCCTCCTCCCTTCGCCAGGTTTACTCTTGATTCCTCTTTTTCGCTCTTCTCCCCGCTTCCTTCTGTAGAGTAGACTGAGTATGAGAAGATTAAAGTTCAGTCGTGGTGTTTTAAAAACTCAACATATTGCTGGAAATCACTTAACATCAGTAGTTGTGAGAACTCATTTGGCTCTCGTAGGATCCAGTGCTTTTTTCTAATAACTTTCTATGTCAAGCAGAGGAGTCCGTTTTAATGTCTCCGTAGTGAATTTTAGAGGCTGAGTGTATCACTGTTGCAGATTTTACTCATCAAATGAATACTCTTGGACGAGCGTCAGAGTAGCTGGTACTTGTGTGGCTCTCTGTGTTGGCGAGAACACGGCGCTGTGTTTCAGCACAGAGAGTCACGTGGCAACACGGAGAGTTTGCAAAGTGACTCGTTACAGAGGCAACACTCACACACTTACAGAAACACACACACGCACACACACTCAACAAGCTGGCAATGTGTGTATGAGTGTTCTAGAAATCCATAATCTATTGAATAAGGGCAATGATTTTTTGAGCACAAGGATTTTGATGGAAAAAGGACTTGATATTCCATTAGCTGAGCGTCTGTCTCTATTTTCTTTCTTTCTATGCTCTACTCTCTCACACACACACACACACACACACACACCGATACACTCACCTATGTCTAATATATATATTGGCTGCAAAGAATGCAAGACAGTTTGAAACAAAAAAAAGCATCTTCGAACGGTGAACGCTGCCCATCTTTTTGGTAATCTTAACAGGTTTGGTGTGTGAGTTATATGCACAATATCAGGTTGCAATATTATACTTCTGTACAGAGAAAATCTTTGTTTTAAATGTTAGAAACTGATTTCATTTGTTTGATTTGAATGGTATTAAGTGTTGAATTCATTTCAATAACAACGTGGCTTTTAAATTCTGCTTCTTTAAAAAAAAAAGGACTGGCATGTTTTAGATTCTGATTCTGTGATTTTATTTATTTATTTATTTATTTTTATTTCATTTATTTTATCTTTTCTTTTTTCTTTTTTTTTCCTCTGATGTGTTGCTGGTTGGGACCTCACTGTACAGTCGTCACTGCTGGGTAAATGACTAGTTGACTATGCCTGTTAACTAGTTACACGTAGCTGGGCCATCTGAATCACATTCAATGAATAATGATAGTCCAGCCTGTGTAGTTAATACAAAGCCCCCTCCCACCCACATAGTTCTCTTCCACTACAAGTCTGTGCTGTTTTACCTGTGAGCGAGTGTGTGCGTGCGCGTACGTGTGTGCGTGTGTTATACGCCGTGCAGGCATTTATATAAGACAGAGGATGTGTGTATTTACAGATTTTCTGTGGTGTGTGCGCGTGTGCACGTGTGTGTGTGTGTGTGTGTGTGTGCTTTCCTGGACTCTCTTCCCTTCGTCCCACACGTAACCCTCTGACCTGGCTCTTACTCATAGAACACAAATACAGCTAAGCACACAAAGACGTGCACACACACACACACACACACACACACACATGTTGCGTCTGTGCCATAGTGGTTAAGCGAGCGTGTAGAATGGGTTTTGTATGTCCACCATCGCAGATTTTTACACCAACCTTTTGGTTTTACTTTTGGATTTTTCAAATTGCATGACGTGCTCGTGTTTCTGGTGATACCTATTTTGCTGCAACACCTAAGTTCTCCCTGAGTTAGACCTACGGGACCACACGAACCAACATGTAGCCTTCCACATCTGCTCAGAGGCCTGGATGGTTACACTTCCCGGCTCCTGGCCTGTGATGTCAGCAGTAAGGCGCCCGGCTGGCTCACACGTAGCCGCTATCGAGGAACACACTCAGTGTTCCCAGGCTCAGCACAGGTCTCAGTTTGGCCCAGATGTTCATACACAAACACACACACACGGTACTAGGTGGATGGCGTGTGTTGGTGTGTAGTCCTGTGGGTCTCCCTGCTGTGTATCTCACTCGTGTATAAGTTCAGGGGTTTCTAAGCTACTAGTTGTGTTGTAAATACTACCTTGTCACTCAGTACCTCTGTACAATCTGTAAATAAGTAAAGGTTACATTTTTCTACTTGTCTGGGTTGTGTCAGTTATTCTGTCTGTCGCCAACTAATGCTCTTTTAAAGTGTTCAATATGAAGATTCATCACAATCAAATATAATTATTCATTATCCACTTTTAGACCAAACAGATCTGGGGACCCACTGCCAAGGTCCCCTGAGGACCGAATACCTTCCTACCATTTGTTCCATTTACTCTGCTAATAGTGATGTAACAGCCAACCATCAGGTGGTAACTTCTTGTTTTCGTACTTTATTGTCTCGTAATCAGGTTTCAGAGTCTTAATTTTCTACATTAGGTGCTTTTGGCCCACAGACAACCTTTCAGAGTTCCTGTAACTGTTGGAGGAAGACGCCCACCACCTGTCTGTTTTTAATCATGAGAGTTCTTCTAACCCTGCTTTTTGAGGCTGTAGTGTTTCTGCAGGCCAGTCCTTAAGCTGTTATCACTTTAGTTCCCTTGCCAATAAGCCAATGACCTTTTTCCCTTTTCTATGGTAACCTCCCATAATAAAAGCTTTGTGACTGTAACTAGAATTTCAAGAAGCAAAGCGCTAATGTTAGGCTTTAATCAAACGACATCATAAGGTCATGTGAGTTTAATGTCACTGCTCTTAAACTCCTGAGTTCAGTGTGATGACACTCAGTGTCGTTTGGCCACATCAGCAATGGAGTCGCAAAAAAGCTTTTAGAGTTTACTTGTGTATTTTATGTTGCAGAAGAACAAGTGAACATGCCTGAAGCTTAAATTAACCACAGATCTTATTTCAAGCATTGGATAAAGGATTTATTGAAAAATAAAATTAGCTTTGAGATGAGGGATTCAGAACGCTGACTCGTTTCCAGTTTGAGGACTGAAGCGCTCTGCTGGGTACCTCGGCAAGTCTCAAATTCTTTAACAGAAGTTATTGTTTAGCTGTATGGATGCCTAGCAGCAACTTGAGGGTAATTGGTAGCAAAGATTTTATTCTGACCGCTCATATTATCTCTGCAGCAAATAACTATGTAATAGTAACTACTTCATTTAGAAATGTAAGGCACTGATGCAAAAAATGGACCAAAAATGTCACTTGATTGCACCCAACACTTGTGTTCAACCTATCAAAGGACCAAAAATATTTAGGGGTGTGAATCACAGAGAACCTCAGTAGAGAACTATCAGTGCCTCTACTATCATGATAGGTTTCCCATGAGACCGATGGTACAGAGATTCTGTGGCACACTGCAAAGGAATGATTTCTATATCTGTGTAACCGAAGAAGAAAATACACTCTTAAAAAGACAACAACAAAAAAAGCAGGATTCATGCATCTATTCACTTCACTGCAGTTCCATTGTGTGTGTATTATCGTTATTACTGTTATGTGTTAATTCAATTACATAGCTCACTGGTTTGCTTTTCTCTGCTGTCCTCCATTCTGCCCCTTTGAGTGACTTTTGCTACACTTTGTCCTCATAAGTGCCACAACAAGGCATCATAAAGCAATGACTCTGGGTACCCCCTTCATGTTTTAATAAAACAAAAATCTATATTAGGGAATCGATAATTATGTCACAAGAGGCGGCGATACAGTATTTTGCCCGAGCACTTATTGTTGTACAGTTTCCATACATCACTGAGTTACAGTGAGAGTAGAGTAAAAAAAAAAAAAAACATAAAATCTAATAACTACAGTATGATGAGTTTCTGCACTGTAGACACAGAAAAAGGCTCCTCCAACATTTGTAGTTGAAAAAATTCCAGTTTGCAACCATCTATTGACTTATTAACATGCTACAGACAAAGTAGGTTATGCTGGATGAGGATAAAGAAACCTGGCTACATAAGACATTTAGTATAACCAGTATGCCCTGTTAGACAAAGTCCTTCTGTCTGTCTCTGTTTGTATCTCCTTCCATCTCTGCAGTTTGCTGACTACTCAGAGAAAAGGGCTTTTTGGATACTGCTGCAAAAGAGCTCTCTGCCCCTCTCTCCATAGGCTTTCATAATGCACCCTGGGTGTGTGTGTGTGTGTG
>VOQJ01040991.1:3213-22586 GCA_015052665.1 Apistogramma diplotaenia | reverse complement strand
TGCTTGCAGTGAAGTGAACAGAGTGTGTGTGTGCGTGTGTGTGTGTGTGTGTTTTCCCTCTCTGAACCTACGGTTCTGTCTTCCTGTCTTTCATCCTTGATCCCAAATGCGAATGTACAGAAATTTCCCTCAACTTTTCTCCTTTAGCTCTTCTGCCCTGCTGTCACTTACGTTCCTGCTGCAGTCGTCCACTGTTCCATTAGAATATCTACCTTTACAATAGCGAAGCCTTTTTTAATCGCAGCGGGAGCATGACTCAAAAGTGGCACACTCCAGTGATGAGTATAATTTTCCCTCTTCCCCTCAGCCTGTGATTAATGACCGCTGCCCTCCCCTCAGTCAACATTCACTGCCTATCTGTCAGCCAGCCTGGAATCCGCCTGACTGAAAAATAACTGTTTCCGCAAGACTGTCAGGCGTCTGATGGATATAAAGTATGTTTCTACAAGGAGGAAGATAAAGGCGCGCTGTCATGGCTTCAAAGTGCTGCAAGAGACTGTTCTTTGAGGGAAAAAGAGATGTGAAGTCAGTTAAAAACAAAATCCCAAGAAAGTCTCGTCTCTCTGGAGGACAAAAGCTTTACCAGCAGCAATACTGCAATGCATGTGTTTTTTGTTCCAATTTGCCTGATTAAAGCGCCACAAAGCCTCCTCCTGCACCTCTGACTTATTTATTTAAATATGCGCGGCTTTTCTTCTTTTGTGCTCCAGAACTTTGCCTCCCGACTTCCACATTTTAGCTAAGGCTTCCGTCTGATGACTCGAACCTGTGGTGACCTGGTTTTGGGACTTGTGGAGCTTCGCATCACTTTATGCAATAATCTGCTTCATTCTGCTGCCAGCCAAGGTGCTCTAATATTCTCTGTGTTGCGATCATATGCTGGGTTTTGGGTCTGCGTGGTGCGACGATGGATTTGTGATAAGTTGTGGACCTCTGGTATGATTCTTATTATTGTGGATGTTTCACATGCTGATATGGTTTTGTTCACAGTGCATGTCTAAGCAACATCAAAGTGAACATCAAAGCAAATATGTTGAGGTGTAGATGCGCCCATTAAAATAACAAATTTGCCAGGATGAGGAGGAGGAGAGTCGCAGTCTGTCCACAGCAGCGAGAGCTTCCTGTTCTTTTGTGCTAACACTGACGCGCACTCAGTTTGCTCGACTGCCGAGCAGCTTCTGTGTGGCTTTACTCGGGTAGCGGCTGAGCAAATTTGCCTAACAAGTTCTTAACGGTCTGAAATGTCCATCATCAACACTGCACACAGTGCTCTACAGCTGGAGCAGCTGTGTGTGTGGCCGCAGGCTTCAGCGTGGAGACAGTTTACATGCTGTAATTAGGGAACGAGTTCATGTTTATCAACAGAACAAGTGGAAGATGTTAAATCATCATTTTTGCCCGTTATCTTTTTATTTTTTACTTATTCCTACTTCTGCTGACTCATCCAGGCTGCTTTTATATTTGTAAAAACGTGTATAAGAACAACATATGTCAGCTGCTTTGATCTCATTTGGATGTGGAAGAATTCAGCAGCAGCCCTGATGGCCGAGCTCTGAGCTCCTTTTTCTAAATGCCTTCGATTTTTGCTCAGTGGATGACAAAACTGTGCAAACTGAATAATGAATGTGCTGCTGATAAAAGCTTCATGTGCTGCAGGTCCCCGATGGTTTGATTATTCAGCAAAAACGTTCTCTCTATATGATGCACTCGGATATTTATGGGTATTTAGATCTTTTAAAATGCATGTTCGAGGTGAAGTTAATATTATCTATAATCGTTATGCAGTTTTGGTTCTTTGTTGTTAACCCTCGTGGGAACATAATAAAACATTAACATCCTCCTTTATTCAAAGACAGAATCCAAACAGGTTTTTTCTACAAACCTGTTTGGATGTTTGCATCTTTCTTTGAGGTAAATAAAACCAAACTAACTAGTTTCTGTGTGTATAAAGTTAATTGGTTGATTGAATTCGTTTCTGTCTAAATATTTGTAATATTTGTATTTGATATGATTTTCCGTAGGTTGTGACCACACAGCAAGAAGGTTCTGGGAAGTTTGTGGAGTTTCTGTTTTGTGCCTGTGTGCGTTTGCTCCCACACTCCAAAGACACGTGTTGTCCCTGCGTGCACATCGCGTTTTGCTCAGTGACAGCTGGGATCAGCTGCAGCTCCCCTGCAAAACACATCTGGATCAGCAGTTAAGAAAATGGATGGATGGAAATTTAATTGTTTAAGAAATTTATGAAAAGAGAGCAGCGCCTCTGCCTCCACTGATAAATCCAAATGATTTGAAAGAGCTAATTAAGAGTAATGACTGCTCTCCTGAAAATCCACTAGCAATGTAAGGTGGTCCAAACTCAGAGAGCCAAGCTCCAAACATGCATCATCCAGAGCAGGGAATGCCAAATATCTGAGAGAAACTGCATTTCAATAAGGAGAGATCATTTAGGAAAACTGAATGATTTATTGAGATAATTCAAATAAGCTTTTTGGCGATTAGATTTCGATCGCCCGTCAGAGCAGAACCGAATCCCAGCAGAGAGGGGGGTTAGGACAGGAACCCCCCCACCCCCACCACCCCCAGACGATAAAGGGTCGGATGGGGTTCTGAGGTGAGGTGGAGATGGGGAGGAGATGGGTTGCAGAAGAGCAGTGAGACCTAAAGTGCAGAGACCGGAGACTGATTGGACTGGAGTAACGAAGTCATTGTTGAGTTTGACAGTGTGAGAAGTGATGTAAAGAATAAACCAGTGGCTAAACATGCAGGAAGCAGGCAGAGGACAGAGTTTCCTTAATGAAGCTTCAGTTACCAAACTGCGTTTGTGAGGCAGGTTCTCATCCAGGCTTTTGAGATCGAAGTCAAAAGGCTCCATTCAGTCATCTGAGATCTTTATCACGACTACTGGGCTTCAGCGCCTGTTCTGTCTTGTAGTAGCTTTAATCCATACTGTGGTCAGTGGACCATACCACGGATTAGAGGTCAGTCACAGTGGACTAAAAGCCTGAAGACAATGTCGCCACGTTTCGATTTCGGACACTCAAGCAAATGATTCACATGTAGCTGCAGCGACCAAACAGTGACTGAAGAACATAAATTAGCTGGTAGGTGATTAAAAATGAAATCTCATTTGCTTTGATCATGCCACCTGTGGAGGTAGCTAGTAAGCAACATCAATATTAATTAGACAAATGAATGTGAAACTCACCAGGCGCCGTTAAGATGAGGAACCATCGGGTTCTCTTAGGTATTTATTTTGAAAACTGCGCTCCTCTGTGCTCTCGCTGCTTCTGTCCTTGCAGATATTAACAAGCTACTGCTGATCAAGCAATAACCACAGTCTTGACTTAAAGCTTCAACTTTGGTTCATGAGGACTCTTTCAGTCCTGGTCAGCCTTGTAAAACAGAGCCAAATACACGATAATCTGTATTTCTTACATCTTTAAGCCCCAAATTACTCCATGAAGAGTTTTAATTGGCACAGCAGGAAAAGTCAAGGATGATTAAACAGATGTTTAAAGCTGGAGATGTAGACAAAAGCTGGCATGTACAGTACAGAGTGGATCAGCTCACATGCTTCAAACGAAGAGGGCATTTTATTCATACACTGCGTTTATTACACATGGACTCAATGTTTCGACTTGGGTGTTCATTTAAAAGTGACTTTTGATGTCTTCGGTCAGTGGGAGGACAGTCAGGTGGAGGTGAGAACCCAGCAAAGCCACGGAAAGAAGATGTCTGAGGAAAAAAAATGCTGATTGCAGATTAATTATGATGCTCGTTAGGCTGGATAAAGGTCACAGAGCAGTGGAGGATATAAAGCATTGTAAACCTTCACAGGAACGATCGCCCAACAAAGATCACTCAAAGCAGGGGACAGATGATTAAAGGGCTCTCGTACATGGATGTTTCAGTTTTTAGATTATTCATTAGTCTTGTTTGTCTGTGAACTGAATCTCAAGTGAAAATGGATCATGTAGAAAAACACAGACGCTGTTCTCCCAAAGAACAGCTGAAGACAAACTAATGTCAAAATTCAGGATCTGAAAGTGAATCAAAGAAGGACCTAAAATTCTTCCAGCTCAGCAGAAACGTTTCGCTGCAGCCTCACTCATCAGACCTCTCGGCCCCCCTTTAGCCTTCAGAACTGTGTCTTCACTGCACAGATTCAACATGTTGACACGATAGCATCACACGCTTGCTGCAGATTTGTCCACTGCAGCCATGATGCAAATCTCTCATCCTGCTCAGAGACGCTCTGTTGGATTGAGATCAGGTGACTGTGGAGGCCGCTTGAGTGCCGTGAACCCATTTTCATTTTCAAGAAACCACTCAGAGATAATCTGACCTGGCGACACGTCACATTATCCTGCGAGGAGCAGAAGAGCCCGTCTGTTCTCCTGTTGGTGTTTTCATCTTTCTGTCGTTTGTGTGTTTGAGGTTTCTGTTCCTTGTGGATGTGTTGAGGTGCGCATGGAATTTAATTTGATGCCTCTGATCCTGACACTAAAGTGCAGAAATTTGGAGACTGAGATGTAGAAAAACGACCTGTTCAGGAATAAATGGATGTCATTCAAGCAGATGCACTTTATTTGGGAAGCGTTTGGAATGCTTGCATCCTGGCCTTCATGATTTACTGACTCTAATTCAAACTGTGATCTGGAAATCTGCAGCTTTGGTGCTCCTGTTTGACTCGACACAGACGCCGGCGTGGTGGCTTAGTGAAGGAATCTGTTTATACACGAACCAGTTAAAACATCAGTGTGAGGAGAGTTTGCACAGAGATCACTGAGTCATCGTCTGTGTCCCGTTTATCTCCCCCGAGACTTCCAAGAGGTATTCCTCACTGTGGTAGATATTCATCCTTAAACTAAAAACATTTCTAATAGCTGGACTGTGGACCTTTTTTTGAAGTGAAGTGAAGGGCACACTGTGGCCTGGGTCAGCAACAGTACTCAGGTACCACAACACCACAACCAGCCCGAGCTAATGATACAAGGAAGGACGGATCCATGTTTTCATGTTTGCACCAGATTCTGACCCTACCGTCCACATGTTGCAACACAAACTGAGACTCATCAGACCAGACCACGTTTTTCCCATCATCTGTTGTCCAGTTCTGTGAACTGTAGCCTCAGTTTCCTGTTCTCAGCTGACAGGAGCAGCGCCCGGTGGGATCTTCTGCTGCTTCTGCTGCATGGTTTCATGAGTTGTGCACTCTGAGATGCTTTTCTGCATATCTTGGTTGTACCAAGTTGTTATTTGAGTTGCTGTTGCCTTCCTATATGCTTGAAGCAGTCTGACCATTGACCCCTGACCTCTGGCATCAGCAAGGCATTTTTACCCAGAGAGCTGCTGCTCACTGGATCTTTTCTCTGTAAACCCTGGAGATGGTTGTGTGGGAAAATCCCAGTAGACGAGCAGTTTCTGAGCCCATCTGGCACCAACAACCATAGTAGGTTCAAAGTTTCTGGTCCATTCTGATGCTTTGAACTTCAGCAGAGCATCTTAGCCATGTGTAGCAGACTACCGGTAAATGTATTGTTGCTGTCATGTGATTGGCTAATTAGATATTTCTGCTGATTAGCAGTTGAATAGGTGTAGCATGTGTAAATATGCATATTATATTAGACCCTTCCTATAATTTAAACCAGTACTGTGAAATGTTGAACCTGAACTCAAACCTGACTCTAAGCTCAGGCTGTCTGTGCCCGCTGAATGCAAGTGTCAGCAGCTCGTCCACATCATGCATCTCAGCATTAGTGACTTGAGCTCTTGTTTTTTTTTAAACATGTTTGTGCAAACATATTCTGCAGCTTTAAAAAATATCTCTTGAGGGGACTTACCCTCCTGACAGACTTGAAAGCAGAGAAGCTTGAGATAATGACATCAAAGTGACATTTGTCTGTGGAGACACTGCAGCCCCGCTCAGCCTGTTCTTCCCTTTAGTGCTACACTTTAAAAAAACACTTGCAACAAAGTTTCAGACTTTTTTTCTTCCCATGTACCTCAGTAACGCTGTAAACCCGCCGTGCTGAGCGCTGTGGTTTCTATTCCAGGTAGCAGTCTCTGATGATCGAAGCCTCTCTGATAGCATCGCCCGGCTGAGCTGCAGCGGAGATGTTCTGCTGCAGGGCACAAACAGGAGTTTCTGCATATTCATGCCTCAGCAAACACTCTATCACTTATTATGAGGAGCAAGGCGCAGAAAGAAACTCACTCCCTGATTGTGATCTTTGGTGCTTTTTTTCCATCGTGGCACGTGAGACGTCTTTAGTTGGTCCGGTCCCTGTGCACGCCTGTCAGCTTTACCTTTGGCCTTTGCTAGGTTTCCTTACTTGGTAAAAGTCTGCCCCTCCCTGATCACCGTGTTTCAGTGCTCTTGTGAACATCATAGTTCATATCCAGTTTCCTTCCAGATCATCTTGTTTGTTGAACCTTTCCAACACATCTTCATGTCCCTTGCGTTTTGTTTCCTATGGCTCATTTTGATCTTCTCGTGTGCAGCGTGGCTGTTTGAACAGGTCTGTGGACTTGGCCTTTCACACATCAGGATTGCTGATCTCTGCCTGCCTCTCTGTGCACAGAAAGTTTATTTTCTTACAAATTAAAAGCACACAAAAAAAATTTAATGTGTGCTGGAATATTTTTGTCCCTGCTTTCCAAGACCTGGGAGATCAGTCAGGGTTTGGGAGTACTTAGACCTCAGGAATTCCTTCTGTGGGAAGATGCTCAGTTTTCACTTTTGGAATCCTGATATTTGTTTGGTTAAACTTCACCTCATTATTGCCAATGTTGTTACTTTGTTGCTTAGCTTTATCTTTGATATCTCCTTTGGGATTATTTGTAATTTTTTTTTCAATATAGACACAAATCTGATGACAGGGTCCTGCTGCTTCACGACAACGTCCTGCTCTCTGCTCTCGTTGCTGTGTGAGCGAGGACCGACAGACAGCAGAGGTGACTTTAACTCACCAGAGTCTGCTGAGATCACTCGCTCTTGGTATCTGCTGAATCTCCAAAGACACAAAGGTGACACTCAGCCTCCTTAAGCTGCTGGTGCATTTGTGTCACTCCCCCTGATATTCAAATTAAAGTTTAAAGATCTTTACAGCACTCTGAATCTATTTGACAGCAAATGTCTGAACAGCTTTTTGGGACTTCCACTTGGAAAATGTGTATGTGATGCCTGTAAAGTATCCTTACTGTTGCTTCTCGAGAGCTGCTGCAGACGTACAATTTCTAAGTACAAAAAAGCTTTTTCTGAACTGAAAAAACAGCCTGACTCTTATCAGTGAGTACTGCGATTACGCTCTCCACCTGCACTCACCGACTGCAAATCATTTCAAAGATTCATCTCCTCACAAAAGACATGCAACAGCCTCAAAGTAGAGGTAGACGAGAGCAAAAGTCCTCACAGAAAAAAAAACTGACTCTGACATGATACTTGAGAGTATCTGATAATTTAGAGTACATGAGAATACTGATGTCCTTTAAGGCTTCACAGCGACTCCCTGTGCTGCTCTGACTGATCAGCGCAACGACTCGAGACTTGAGATGCTTTGGCCACAAACTCGGGCGCTGACTCTTCAAAGTTGCAGCCTGGATTACTTATCCTGGGAGCCTGGTGCCTCACGACTCTCTCAATTTACTGTAGACTCTAGTGGCAGGGCCTCATCCTCTCAGCAAAAGCGCTTTACTAGGGGAAGCCTGGAGCCCTGCTGAGACTTTCATTAGAAGCTCAGAGAGAGGATGATTACAGAGGAAAACCTACACAAACAAGAGCTGGCTGCCTGACAGTGTGAAATCTGGCGACATGAAATGATAACGCTCATTTGTGTTTCTCGTTCTGGATGGGGAGCTCTCTGTGCTCAAGAGGAAAAGGGACGAGCGCGGGAACAACAGAGCCGGAGCGGAGCGAGCGAGTGGAATGAGATGCAAAAGCAGGAGAAACCTGTAAGCTGCCAAAATGCTCAGTTGGAACAGTTTTTTCTTCAGTGGACAGTTGAAAGACACGTTATTAAGGTCATGTGACGTCTGGTTCTAGAGATTCCAGCAGCACTTGAAATCTTACAGGAGATTTTCAGTGTTAAAAGGAACAAATCAAGAGATTGGGGGTGTGTTCATAGCAGTACAGCTCAAGTTGTCAGAGATAGGGCTTCTGTAAGTATTTCCAACAGGCTTTTGCATCTACTATATTTCTGAACTATATTTCTTGCAACTAAACCATCATTTGATGAGGTTGTATTCACATGGCAGTCCCAAGGAATAGACAACCCACTTCTCAAAAAAATAAAAAAAATACACATGATGAAAAAGTCAGATGCTCTTATTTTGATATCTTTAAGAAAACTTTTTACTGGTGGCAAAGAAAAGCACAGCTCAAGAGTCGTGACAGCAAGCCAACTGTGATAGCTTAGCTAAGTGCTACTGTAGGTTTGCGTTTGGCAAAACATTTTTCAGCCTTAAAGTGAAATCCCCCCGGCTTGAGACATTTCCCGCTTCGCTCTGAGCCCTCGCACTAACGAGATTGCTCTGGTTTGTTTTGTGCTTGACTACAGCACACTTTGGAATTACCCTCAAATGCTTTCCCTAACTTCATTTTTTCTGCTGCCTCAAAAAAAGCAAAGAACGAGCACTTCGTCTTGAAGAGACAGCGTGAAGAAGAAGAGCTGCACACATCACAGCTCCGCCATTTAAAAGCTGGTGAGTGAGGGACGGCTGAAGGAGTAGCTTCTGTATTTTTGAAGACAGGTCGCCCTCAGAGGCTCATCTCGCCTCAGGCACAGATTTTCTCCTGTGGCATCACCGTGACACAGACGTGTCTCCCTGCCTGTCTGACCTTTCATTCTCACACACACTGTCTCACCATCTTATCGTTTCATTCAGAAAGAAGTAAACTTACCCTTTGGTACACTATACAACAGGCATGTCAAAGCCGCGGGCCACTTCCAGCCACGCCCCCTACTTCCGGCCGAGAATTGGCGTTAAAAATATGGTACAAATAGGCCCTTCAAGTTACTTTTTTGACATTCCGCTCAACCCTGTTAACTGGAGGAGAAAGTGGAATGCCAAAAAAGTAACTTAAAGGGCCTATTTGTACCATATTTTTAATGCCAATTCTCGGCCGGAAGTAGGGGGCGTGGCCGGAAGCGGCCCGCGAGTTTGACATACCTGCTGTAGAGTGTATTGGAGTACAGCTCATGTTGAGGAGGAGTGTGCCACTCGTGTGATGTATCACTCTTTTGATTATGCAGGTAATGTGGATGTGTGTTAGACTAAGAAAACAAACAGCCAGAACTAATTACACTGCTGCGGCTCTGTTGTACAGTTTCTGCAACTAGTCTGAACAAATACTATATGTACCTTGTTGTGCTGCCAAACGACTCTGATTTTTCCAGACATGGACTCTGCTTGACCTCTGAGTAGCATCTTACAGTATATCAGGCACTACGGTATTAGCAGCAGGTACTTAAGTCCCAGAAGCAAGGTGGAGCCCCCACTGAACAGCACTGTTTCTCCAGCACATGGCACAGTGATCAGGTTCAGATCTGGGAAATGGGAAATCAACACCTCGGACTCTGGAATCTTCACTCCTGAACAGTTTTTGCAGTGTGGGAGGGTGTAATGTCCAGCTGACAGAGGAAGTACCCTCCAAGGCTTTATGGGGTCTTCAGCAATGCCCATGTGGGTGGTTAATGTCAAAAGGAACGGCCACATGAATGTCAGGATCAACAGTTTTCCACTACAGAATTCCTCAGAGCATCACAGTAGCTCTGCGAGCTCTCCTGACTCCTGTTTCTAAGATGCACGCATGCACGCACATACTCAGCCATCTACATGACAAAATAGAATACATAATTCATCGGAGCAAGCCACTTTCTTCCACTGCGCCATGGCCGAGCACTCGTGTTCATTGTAGGTAATGAACTTGGATCAAAGTGAGAGCAGTTTGCTTTGCTGACACGGCTGAATCCTCAGAGCCGTGGGTGACGTTTGCATTTAAACTTTCTCTGCCGGTCAAACCCAACAGTTTGTGTTGGATTTCAACATCCGAAACAGTTCACCCCTTGCCTATGTTTTTCACCATTGCCCTGTCAGTGGGTTTAAATACTGTAGTAGCTGATTGTCGTGTGTACTAATCCTCACCTTCATATCACTTATTTACCGGCAGGCGGCCTCAGTGACACTGATCTATCCACTGTTTACAGCTATCATCAGAGTAATAGAGTGATCCAGAGCCCATAATAGAAGGTGGCATTAGCATATCCTGTTTCATTTGATTTGCTTTGGCTCAGTGGCTGCTTTTTGTGTCCCAGCAGACACACTGACAGGCAGATTCATTGCTGGGAGGCTTTTCCTGTGCATGGAATGCTCAACATGAACGTTTCTCTCCCATTCTTTCATGTGGCGTCAGCTTTTATTTGTTGCTCTTCCTCTGTGGTCATTACTCATATTGTTATAGTACCGCACAAGGCAGGCCGCTGACAGCCCGATCAGCATCTGCTGAACAACGCTAGAGTTCAGTTTCAGCCCACAGACTGATGTGGTCACTATGTCATAAAGTCAAACCTTAATTTTTAATTTCTAATCATGACTGCACACTAAAGCTAAATTAGGAGCTGGAACAAGGATGTCAAAGACGGAGCACGCCATGCTTTAAGAAAGGGAAGTTCTAACGCTTGCTGGGATTAATTAAATTGAACTACAGGCTCTTTCTTACTTTGTGACCCCAGAGTTCATTTGCTCGCACTGCTTCATTAAGAATGATTATGCTCCATGGAAATATTATAATTTAACCCATTATGACTAGTTTAAGACTCAAAACAGGGATATGAATGTGTGCTGGTGTTTCCTAAAGGTTGTCAGTGGTGATCGCTCCTAAAAATAGCCCACTGCAGATACAATGTTACACTAGAAAACTGAAGAAAATATTATATTATAGGAACCCAGACGGTTAAATTGTTCTCTGCATGTGGATATATGTTAAGTGAATGAAATAGAAAGAATGTTGAATGTACAGATAAAGCACTAATGATAGTATATATGCACATTCAAATACATACATTGAAATATTCCTGGGCTAGCCTGGCCCTGCAGTGTTTAGCACTGACTGGATCCTTGCTGCGTGCCCTTTGCACACTCTCCTTGTGTCCTGTGTGGGTTTCTTCCAAGATCTCAGTTTTCCTTGTACAGTGCAAAGCAACGCTAACTGGTGGTTCCAACCTGGATGTGTGCTGTCAGTCTTTCTGTGTTAGCTCTGTGGTAGGTTGGCCTACCTGTCCTGCCTCTTGTCCACTCTGGGCTGGGACAGGGATGAGCACTTGTTAATCAGACGGTTGAATGGATGGATGTAAGGAAGATGTTATTTGTTGTTGTCAAGAAAAATATATCACCGCCTTCACCGCATGATTCTTTAACTCTACATTATCACAGTGACTGCCAAAGCCACAGTCACTGTGACAAGCCTCGGATGTTATAGCACAGGCGGCTGCTGGCTATTACCCTTAAAAGCAGCACATATAGGATCATTTTATACCGAACTGACTCAGGCTGCATCTGCAGTTAGTGACTGAAAATGCTGCAGGTCAAGCCCGAGGTTAACTGCTGGGGAGCAGGTGGTCCTTGGATGGCCTGTTAGTGTTACACCACCTCTGCCTTTGAAACGAAGTGAGGGTTAAAGTCTGTCCTCTTGGGTTTGTGGTTACTTAAAAGCTGGCTGGTGGTTGATGCCATTAACCAGGACTAACTTCCATCAGATGCAGCTCTAATATTGCCTCAGACAAAAGGCAGAAAAAGCTTCAGTTGTGCTGGATGCCGCAGTAGTGTAAATTGCAATGCACCCACTTACTGATGCAGCACATCTGACGATAAATGCAGTTGCTAAGTAAGCAGTGTCACACATTTGCGATATGGTGAGCAGCACCTGACAGCAGTGATGGAAACAGTGACCTGCATATTCAGTAGCTGACCTCTCAGGATGTAAATTGAGATTGATTTGCTAACTTGCTTGTTTGTGTACCATTAGATATTAAATAAGGGTCAGTGAAGGTGCAGTTGGATACAAATGTGACCTGAAACACCCCACAGTTTACACAGGATATGTGTTACATCTGCACGTAATCTGCTTGACTGATGCTGACACATGAATGTTGATGTTATGTGGAAAACTGTCACAGGAAACATAATTTCTTTAATTCATTTTCTCTGCTCACTTGTCTGGTTTCGTGCTGGCAGGTGTAAAGTTTGCAGATTTCCTTGGTAACTGGATCAAGTTTTGGCAGTGTTGGCCAAAAATCACACCTCCATATTTTCGGCTGAAAGGCCAGACAGTGTATGACGGTATGCGAGACGACAGAGTGGGAGGAGCTTAACTGAAGAAACACTTGATGTATTTATATAAATTATATTATTAAATTCGATCTCTCTTTTAAAAGAGATAAAGTCAACCTGCCAGCAGGCTGTGCTTACAGAGTAAGCCTCAGAATGAATGTGGTTTAATACTGAACCCTGTGAAGCAGTGTCACAGATTTCAAATCGATTTTTCCTCATCGTGAATATTTCCCCCCTTTCCTCTCATCACCCTTCCTCATTTTTTTCATTAATTACACATTTTCACTTTTATTATTGTTCACGCCATCACTTCTCACGCGTCTGCCTCTGGCCAGCGCTCCATCTCCACTCTCACTCCGTACATAATGACAGTGAGCGAGATAATAGAGTAGAAGTGTTGTCTTGATGACACTGTCTGAATATGGATGAGAGATTACTGCTCTGGGCAGGTTAGGAGGTAGATAATGGTGATTACATTGAGGATGATGAATGCTCGTCTGAGAATAAACCTTAATTTAATCTGTCTAACCTCATTCAAGGTCTGAACATGTACTGAGGTCAGGGCGGAAACTAAAGCAAAGACAGAGCAACCTTTCTCTGACCGCTCGCCACAAAAATACGATTTCACAATCAAAATGAACAAAATGATCAGAACTTTGCTGCAGTGAGGAAAAACATGATTGTAGAGAATTAATGCCAGGCCCTGTGGAGGCTGAGCAGTTTGAAACATCATGGAGCATAAGAGGAAAACTTGAAATCACATAAATGATGTCATGGAAATAAATAAATAAATAAATAAATACCAGCTGCAGTCGAGTGCTCAGTTTTAAGCTTCCAGACTGGAACATGGGAGAATCAGGTGTTTGGGCATGCTTGGCTTGTCTAGTGTGAAAACAGCCTTAATATGAATATTAGCTTTTTATATGGATGTTGCAGCCAAGTCCAGTGTTTGGCCGTTAAACTGAAGGAAGTCGTTACTTTCCTGTTGATGTTTAAATTAAATCGTAACTGGTAACAGATAATAATAATAATAAATATGGCCCCGACTACATTTTATTTGTTCTCTAACTCCCTATAGGATTTTTAAGAGTGATGCCAGCGTTTGGTGATTTAAAAATGTGATATTCTGACATATTAGCTGATACTTGTTATGTGTAGTTATTTATTCGGTTGTTCACACTCTGCATGACTCTCCTCAGCTGGTTGTTGCATTTGTTGCAGAGTGCCATCTGCTAGACAAGCGATGTCATTTCAAAGCTCATAACACGGCGTCTTTTCTGCCTCCTCAGTACTTACTCTTTGTTTATCAGCTGATAGGATGGCAAATACCTAATATTGGCTGATGATTTCAGTCTGCCAATAAATTAATGCATCTCTGCTAATAAAGGCTTTCTGAATATTATTGTAGTTTTTGGTAAGGTTTTAACTGCTGATGAGCCTGTTTTCATGCCCAGTGCATCAAATAGCACAGGTCCTGTAATACATGTGTCAGATAGTAGTTCATCATACTTACCAAGAAATGTTGGTGCCCAAACCAAAATAGGAAGAAACCAAAAAAGGAAGCACAAAATGATTATTACAGTGACAACCGAGGGAATCCACCGGGTGCGACTGCATCACGATTTAAGTGCAGCTGCTCTCCGTGTCTTCCCGGATCGCTCCCATTCAGGACGACGAGTGCAGTTCCATCAAAGCTGCTCTGCAGCAAAATAACAGCTACTGATGGAAGCAGAGCAGATGAGGAGGGCAGCAAGTCAGATAAAGGAACAACATAAAGAATCTGGTTTTCAAAATAAAAGACACCAATTACAAACTAAATGTCCTGCTTCCTGATTGTGTGATTTGCAGCTCTGTGAAAGAAAGAACTAAATTACATCAGAGGTGCAACACCTGGTGACAAAACACAAACCACAGCTGTGGGATTTAAAACAGATCATACAGTAATGATTATAATCATTTTATAATAACCGTTCAGAAAATACTTATAAACTACAGTAAAAAGAGATTCATAAACATCATTTTCAACTCATTTAAGATATTGAACAAAAACATTATTAAAGACAATCAGTTATAATTAATTTAGTTAATTAATGTGCCGTTTATTAATAGTGGTTCAGTCAGTGTGATTGCTGATCATCTCATTTCAAACCCGAGTGTTACTGGAGGACGTCTCTGTCCACAAGCCTCTAAGTACATCAGCCCTAATGGGCCTTTTTCTTTAGGTGCTTCTATTTTCATCTCATATTCTAGACGTGTCTCTTCTGTCCTCCAATCCTTCCATCAGCAGTCCTCATATGCATTTATGCAGCATGGATACAGGCATAAATCATACAGATCAATGATGCCTTCCTCTGCTGCGTCGCCACAGTCAGGAGGTGACTGGGAGATACTCTAAAAACTTTAACCTTTAACCATGTTTGACATTCTTTGTAGGCTTGGAATGACATTTATTTGTGACTCCTGCCTCACTGGAGATGATTTTAAGATGCACTCAGGCAATATGTTTTCCTCTGAAGCTGCTCCTGGCAAAGTCACACACTGGTGGCCCCGAAGTGTAACAACATTACCTAAATGAATTTTGAAAATCCTGACATGACACCAGCACACGCATTCAGGTTTCTGTATCAAAGAACATGAAATCCCAGAGCAGGAAGTAGAGTTTGAAACGTCTTGTGTTGAGAAGTTCTGACCCTCTGTCGTATTACAGCTTCAGCAGCTTCAGTTGGCACTTTGAGTGCAGTGTTTCATTTTCATAGGATGATGTGTTGGATAAGTAAGGTCTGCTTTACATAAACACCTTGTTTATTCCACATTTAATCAGATATAAGCAAAGACACAGTATAAGCAAAGTTTTCCCTGAATCAGGCTGAAATTTATATGATTTGTTATGGTGTGTCCTCTGTCCTAGAGCCTGCTGTAAAAATGATTTGTTATATGTATGATCACGTGTCATGGAAGTGAACTTCCATGTGAGTGGGATATGTGGTGACCAGAGCTCCAGCTGAAGTTGTTTCATCATAGTTTTTGTTCTTTTAGGTCGTTTCTATTTAGTAATCGTCTCATTTTTGTTATGAAAAAAAGGGTCGCTGATGAAAACTATGAAAATAGTACATTTACAAAACTAGTTCGTCAATGAAATTAACACTGGCGATGTTGTTGAGCCCCAGCTTCACCTTCAGGGGACAAAGTCATAGTGCATATTAAAAGAATAAAGGGAGATGAGTGTGCTCTGGTCTTGCTCAGTACCTGACGCGATGCCTTCAGGCTTGGAAAGTGTGGACTCATTAACTGAAAACTGCTGACTCGTAGCTGGAGATCGAGCTCTGATCAGCGGTGATCCTCCACACAGAATTTAGATCAGTTTCACACAGATGTGTTTCAGGCATGTCAAACTCGCGGCCCGCGGGCCGTTTTATGGCCACGCCCCCTACTTCCGTCCGTGAATTGCTGTTAAAAATATGGTACAAATAGGCCCTTTAAGTTACTTTTTTGACACTCTGCTCAACCCTCTTAATTGGCGGAGTAAGCAGAATGTCAAAAAAGTAACTTAAAGGGCCTATTTATACCATATTTTAACGCCAATTCACGGCCGGAAGTAGGGGGCGTGGCCGGGAGTTTGACATGCCTGGTTTAGGTTCATGAAAATGGACACAGCCTGTGCAGCGTTGTTACATTTTCCTCACACAAAAAGTGCACAAAGTTCAGATTGCAGTTCGACGCTGAATGAATGTTACAGTCTCACTTACACAGTGTGGCTCCTCTGAGGAAGAACATTTCATTAATGATTCAGCTAATGCACTCTGCTGCTCACCCAACCACATTTCTCTCCCTCTTTCAAATTACCTGGATCACAGACAGAAGAAGATATGTCCGAGCCTTATCCCCGTCTCACACTCACACTGCTAACTGCCCTTCTCTTAATGCTGTCTGTACCCTTTCTATTACACTCAGTCACTTTCCCTTATCTTTCAACTCTTTCCCTTCCTCAGCTTTTGTTGGCTATTCCATCTCCTACAATCATTCCCTCTGTATCTAATCTTTTTATTATTCATATGGTGCCAAAATCCATTTATTCCTCAAAGGGCTAACAGCAAAGTCAGCGAGTGTGAACACTTACAGAAAGCTTTGAGGTTTCCGGAGCAGAGGTCTGCGGCTCTGTGGCAGCACTGGCTACACACTACAGATTGGTTTTTCACATGTACTTAACGAGCTGCAAATCTCGGCAAATAACGCATCAGTTTTGATTAATTTAAATGATGCTTTCCTGCACTCAGAGTAGAGTGCAGCTTTCTTGCTAGCCAGGTAACTAAAGTAACTAATCAACTGAATAATTTTCACATTTATTATTCAATTCACTTGAGTGAATATAAAAAGATCTTTCTTCTTTAGGGCCTTAAAGTGAGCATGCAGCACTTCATGCATAGAGGCTAATAAACACCCTGATCTATAAGCCTGCCATAGATTTAACTCTGTCTGTGAAGCTGGATTTAAGAAATCAGTGCCCATCCCCATGGCTGAATGCTGATGGAACATAACTAAAAAGCTTAGATATGCTTGTGGTGTGGTGTGCATATAGGAGCCTGTTATGTAAACTGGTTGGATGTGCTTGGGAAACCAGCTCTGCCTTGTGGACATCTCACACTGCCGTACCTCAGGAAGCCTTCGAGGCAGCCACGGGGTGAGTGCCAGTGAGCGTAAGGCGACAGCCGGCTGGCGAACACCACTGAATGTGAACTGGGTGAGAGACCCCGAGCGACCCAGGGAAAAAGGCGGCAGCAGCCATTAATTATCCCTCCACAGGTTCTCCCTGTGGGTTTTACCTCCCGAATGGATCACGCTGATAGACAGCTTCATTTTCGGCACCGTGATTTACAACTCATGAAAGAAATGAGCACCTTGCATTGAAAATGAACGCAAAAAGTAATCATTTTACTTCTGTTAGTGATTATAATAGTTAGAAACCAAAACCATAATTCATTAAGTCATGTCCACACAGGTCATACACAGACCAATCCACACTTTCTTTGCCAGCATGACAGATATCTGTAATCATTTTTTTTCCCTTCAAAAAACAAAACCCCTCAAACTCACAGCTCAGTCAGACAGCTGTCTGACCCAGAGTCCTAACTAAGGTCAAAGCAGCCGGTACACATGTTACCTCAGATGTTTGCGCCGACTTTTCTTTTTGTGAGAGAATAAAGTTTTAGTGGCCCCCACCAAAATACAGCTCCAACTCAGATGTCTCAGACTGTAAGGTCAGCGGGTATGGGGCGGCAGACGGCAGCACAGAGCTGGAATAAACCTCTTGAGGATGATAAACTTATATAAACCATCTTGCCTTCTTTTCCTCTTTTTAATCATCTCTATTTTCTATCAAAGCAAAATTTTGTTTCACATCTAAATGTTTTGGTGTTGTTTTGCTGAGCTAGATCTCTATTAGTGATTTATCATATTCATTAATGTATTTATTCCCCCTCATCATCTCTGTTGTTAACCAGCACAGAGCATTATCTTGAGGTCAATTACAACATCCTTTCCCACATTTTTACTTCTGAGAAGGAAGTGCACCAGTACCAGCATATCTCCCACACAAACGAACATGTTGGAGCTGGTGAAGCGATCAATATGTTTGGAGTAATAATTCTAGCTTTCACACCTCCCCCTCCATCTCTCACAGCGTCAAGCATGTTCCATGGAGATGGCATAAGAGGGAAAGTTGAATCCGCTAAGTCAGTCAGTGCATGTGTGTCTGCTGAACATGCGCTGATGAAGCAGCAGCGAGGAGATTTGACTGTATGAGACGCAAATCAGATGAATAATGTAGCGAGCTCTGGAGGATCGGCGTTGGAAAGATTAAAAGCCTTTTCTTCTGTGTTATGGTTATTTATGTGTGTGCTCAAGAAATTGTGTACATATATATATTAAGAATGCTGCAACAGTTTTTTTAAATGCAATATTACAGTATCTTTTGTAATATTTTGTGATCCACAAGCCCTGAGGTGGTGCAGCAGTGCAACCCTCTTTACAGCCTCCACAAATAATTGACTTATGAAAGTGAGACACACACACACACACAGGCCTACATGCACTATTTATAGCAGCGTACTGGGGTACTCAGAGCACTCTGATGTGATTTGTTATTTTTCTGCTTACTTACGTATGTAGTTATGCTATCACAATATGGCAGTTTTACACTATTCTGCCTTTACCATATGACTTTGGGTAACAGTTTATATCGAGAGGCATCTGACAACACAGAAACTGTCGTTTCCATTCAAAGTTAGCAGTTTGGTATTTTTAGGATTTCTCTCTGGCTGACTGATGAGACAGAGAAAGCCCATCTCGCTATTGCAATGCAGCTTACATATTTAATATTTTGTGGGATACAAAACAACACAAAATGCAGTAAAAGAGCACAGGGTTTTTTAACATTGAATTAAACTCCCTAAAAAACATGACAGATGTACAACTGCAACAATTCAAGCAAAGAAAAAGTACGTTGATGGTGATAGCTGCTTATATACAGTGATAGACATGTTACTTAGTTTTGGCATTTGTTTTATTCACATCCAAGTCCAAAAGTGCAGAAAAGTGTTTCCTGTGTTAAGTGTCACAAACCATTTTCAGAAGCTTGAAAATGGTGGCAGCAGCTCGTATTACAGTACAAGCTTTGATGTAATATCGGCATGTGTCTCTGTTAGCGAAGATGTTGTTAGCTAGTGACACAGTTTGCTCTTGACAGCTGGAAAACAGTGTTTTTGCAGCCTTTTTGATGTTTTGGGCATAGCTCGGTGAAAGGCCAGTCACTGAACAAAAGCCTCTGCATTTTTTCATTAGTTATTAATAATCCCTCGCTCTCTTCCACAGCATGTCTTTTGTCCTGTCTCTCTCTCCTCAGCCCCAACCGGTCACAGCAGATGGCTGCCCCTCCCTGAGCCTGGTTCTGCTGGAGGTTTCTTCCTGTTAAAAAGGAGTTTTTCCTTTCCACTGTCGCCAAGTGCTTGCTCATAGGGGGTCGTTTTTGATTGTTGGTAGCATAGCAA
>VOQJ01040902.1:6352-19062 GCA_015052665.1 Apistogramma diplotaenia | reverse complement strand
GTAGCAGACTTCCTCACAATATGCCATCCAGAGCCTGTCCTCAGAGTGAAAACTTAAGCATTGGTCATTTCAGAATTCACAAATTACGACCAATATTTACGTAGTTGAAAGTAAAAAAGTGACATCTAGCGGTCGTCGTTGAAAGTGTGTGTAAATAACGTGTTCGGTTTTGTCTGGCAGACCGCAGAAAAAGATGTAAATATCTACCCCTGACCCTGACCCTTACCCCTGACCCCTAACCCTAACCACAGAGAAATGAACATAAAAGAAGGTTAAAATAGCTGAAAATGTAGTGGAATACCATAAGCCGTCCAACATAAGCCAAAAAAGACCCACTTACAGCTATGACACGCGAAGGTGGAGGTAGTGGCAGTTATTTGGAAACGTAAATATATAACGTATATGACATATATATTCGGCCCTGTAGAAACGATGGATGCATATGTTTTGATTGCAATGAATTCTTACGTTTTGTTTGGTGGACATGTTCATCCATTGTGTTGAGAGTTTTCTTTGTCTGCTCTCCATACCCTTATTTTCTTACAGTAGCCATCCATTACAAGTGACATGGAGCCTCAAATTCTTATCTCTCTGTCACCCAACCTTGTTCATCTTGCCCAATAATGAGACAGGGGTGCACTGTAACAAAACCAGAGCCCGAGACCTTGGTTGGGGATTACATTCCCTACTGTAATGTGGTCTTTATTACAACAGAACCCATCATTCTTTCTTCCAAATGGCTGACATGTTGATCTTAATCAAAGTCACAGTCAGAAACAAGCTGGAGTCTGTGAAATCACAAGTTATTTTGCAAAAGAAATAGTAATAGAAAAAACTGTTATTCTCACTGTTCTTTTCCATATTAACTCCTATAAAAAAGCATTGCCTTTGGCCTTTTTTTTGGGGGGGTTAATCTTGGCTTTTACTTGTTCATTTTACCATACATGCTGAGGCTTCTTCCACAACCCAAAACTGTTTAATGGCTTATTTCTTCCTATTACTTGCCATCAACCTCCTATAGAGCATTACTGTCATTTTCTACTCCCTTTCATTCTCATTATCGCTCTTTGAGACAGTAATGTCTTTTCACAGTCATTTTCTCCGTTCTTTCTCTTTGTGTTTCTTCTCTAACAATTTGATTGCTTGTCTTCACCTCTCCCACTTCAGCACAAAATCTTTCTGATAGTCGTACTCTCCTCCCTCCCTTTTTTCTTTAGGGTTTTCTGTTTATTTGGTGTGACACAGATGTCCTTGGCCAGTCAAGTGTTTTGAAGTCAGTCTTGATCAGCTGAAGAGAAGCCGCACCCTGGAGGATTTGAAAAAAAGGTGACAGGGGAGTGGGTCAGATTTAGATGAAGCCCTTCATGGCTAGTCTCAGATGACAATGACAGTTTATATCTATGACAATGGCAATTAATTGTGTCAGAAGTCCATATTTTTGTAGGGAAAGAAAAGACCTGGCTAGCTCTGTACCTAAACCTTACCAAGTGAAGTGGTAATTAATAATGTTGGGAAATTTGTGTCAAAATCCATAGATGCACTGCGTTCTACTGAATTCTCAACCAAAAAAAGACACAAATCTTCAAAGGGTATGGTTTAAGGATATACGAATCTGACAGCACCGTTGCTTGTGCTTTAAGAGGCAAGTGTGGTAAAACAGAAAACTAGATTATTGATTTATTTCATTTAGTTGACTAACATGAACAATAGAACAGCAATAGAAAGGAAATTATATATTACATTTCAAAATTACAGGTAGACATGTATAATAATTATTTGCATTGAGACCAAACTAAAAGTCACAATACAGTATATGAGCACATTTGTAATTTTTAACATTTAAAAGCATATTGTAAGCTCAAATGTTTGGGTTTTTTTTCTTTTGAAGGTATGGCGGTTAGATTCAGTGCTAAACTGTGATAACATTGGGTAAGGATGTAAATATACCATTCAAAAAAATTAAAGGAACACTTTTTAATCAGAGTTTGACATTAAGCCAGTTAATTTTCTGGGATATTGATCTGTTGTTGATGAAATTAACAACAGGTGCACTACAGGAGCAACAGCCCCCAAAACAGAATTGGTTTTACAGGTAAAGGACGCAGACTGTCAGGGATAGGCTGTGGCAGGCAGGGAATGGACATCAATTTGCAGGACACACTGGACACCAGTATAACTTAAATGACACAGCTTTATTTGCTGGAGCTCAGGACATGGAATAAACAGATGCAGGAATGCGCACACAGTGGGGATTACCAAGACAACGACACAACACAGAGCAGACACAGACAATGACAAGGGGATCAGGAACAGGTGGAAACACAGCTGGGAGAACAGTTGAAGACAATCACACTCATGAGACAGGGAGGAAGCAAAACTGAAAACACTGCACAAACACCAAAGATCTACCAAAGTACAACAAGAAATAACCAGATGGAGAGATGAAAACTTGACAAACACCCCCCAATTGTGTCATTAGGGGCATGCCCCAACATTGTCAGGCATGCATACCATTAAGTGAAGGTCATCCAAACTACTGAGTACCATTTTGAGTTGCTACAAATATTTTTTTTTTCTACTAAAATTCAGGGTGTCTTTGAATTCAGCACTCTATACTGTAGGTTCACAATTTTCATTTCCACAAAGCAATGTGGCCTCATTTAGTTACAAACACATTATCCAATCTATATCAGTATAAGTATATGGCATGTTTTTATTCCCACTGAGGCCTGATGTGTTTTCAAAATGTTGTTTTAATCTTTTTGAGCAGTCTATTTTAAATAAAGCTTCAGTTCTAATGTTCTAATGTATAAAAATTTCCAAAACTGCACTAATCCTATAACAATGTAATTGAAAATACAGTAACAAAATTAATTGAATGAAATTCTAGTCAGAAAATATATTGTAAATCAAATTCCATTAATAAAATTATAGTAAATCAAATTACATTAAAGTTGCTACAAACAAATTTTACAATAACTTACTGGAATCCAGTTAGCAATATGTTGCTGTGAAAGTTACAGCAATCCATTTTACAGTGTATAATATGAAGGGGATTGAGTTTACATAAAGATAATGTGAAACATTCCGTGACGGAATGTCTGCAGTTGTTTGGAATTTTAATCCCTATGTCAATGTGATTTGCAAACTTGTTTGTTTCCGATCGTCTATTCATTGATGTGGCTTTGTTTTGATTTCAAGGCCTGCTAATGAGCACCATTTGAGTTTTCTTCTTATTGCTCTGAGAGCATTCATTAAAGCAGCATGAAAATGAATATGAATATGAACACATTCCCCTGTCCTTGAGCACTTGGATTATTGATGGGCCGCTCATGGGGATCTCTCTTTCAAGTATGACAGCTTTATTGCACCCTTACCTGAGCTGCCTGATAGGTGGAGAAAAAAACCAAAACAACAACAGTTGCTCACTTTTCTGAAGGTTAATGTGTAGGAAGTTGTGAACTGTCCACAGATTGTCTTCTAACCAAGAGGTGATGGGTTCTGCTCCCTTCACAGTCCCATTTGCAACCATGCACCGTTTTATGGCTGAGCTTTTTGAAAACAACTGGCTACAATTCCATTTCTACTCTTGGTTGTGTAATTTATCTCCCCAAGGACACGTTTTTGATACAGTATTTGGTTCAGAAGATATATTATGAATCAGTTGAGTGAAATGCCCTTTACACAGTCTAATCAGCCTTTATGAATACAAGAATTACTCTCATTCACTGTAGGTATGAATGAATTAGGAATATTGTCCACCTATTGCCTTAGGAACTATCTATACCTGAACCACATTCACATTCTTTCAGCAGCAGGTTGACTTTGAAGATTTCATGCTAGCTGGATTACATTTTAAAGTTATGACTGTTCCATCTGTGATTCACTTTCTGATCTCTACGCCATATGAGTGGAAGTTGTGTGTGTGTCTGTAAATTTGTGTTTCAGTTGTTGTGAATGTAGAGATCATCTGTCATGCAGCTAACATTTCATTCTGTTATACACACAAGCAGTGAGTCACGGTCATACTCATGGTGTTGCATACTGTGACAGTTTGGCTTTTGTATAAACACAATCACTCAGGGAGAAATTCAGATTATATATTGACTCAATGAATACTCATCTGAGCCACACACATGGTTTGAGATTGCTATTTGTCCACAGCACTAGACACCAAGATTACTTCATGACATGGTAAGTATACATATTGTGGCAAATACATGCCTTGGAGATGAACAGCTGGACACCTGCACATAAAAACAGATTTCACAGGCACACATACCTTCTAGGAAAATTGTGTGACTACATCTGAGAGAATGTAATATTTTCAGATCACGCATTGCAGGGAGGAGTAGATGTAAACATGGATGGTTGCGCTAATGTTCCATCATGGGATTTACACTCTTGGATCGTTCCAGTTTCAAAGTAAATGAGCAAATTGGCCCTTTTAAGAAATTTTAATGCTACCCTTCTATACACCAGGGGACTTCGCAGTCCATTTGTCTGACTGAGCTTTCTTTAACATGCAGTCAACTTTGGTCTGACTACACATACCCTTATTTTGAGAACACACAAAGACTCTAGTTTCTGTGAGTGCATTCAGTAATTGAGAAACCATGTAAAAAGTGCCAGCTGGGAGACTTCAGTGCTCACATAGGCAATGGCAGGGGGTTTGATTGATCTGAATCCAAATGGTGTTTTGTTTTTCGACTCCTGTGTGAACACCATGTTCAAACATAAGGATGGCCATAAGTGCACGTGTCATTAGGACATCCTAGGTCGCAAGTCGATGATTGATTTTCTAATTGTATCTTCAGATCTGCAGCTGTATGTTCTAGGCACTCACATGAAGAGAATAGCTGAGCTGTCGACGTATCGCCACATGGTGGTGAGTTGGTGGTTGGTGCCTGTCGTGGTGGTAATCCCTGAACCAGATTGTGGTTACCGGAGGTGAAGGGTCCCATCAAGCTGAAGGAGTCCTAACGGCCTTGATTAGATTGTGGTACTCTTGAGACAGCTGACAAGTTCAGGTAGGCCAAGGCTCGGGCGGTGGCTGAAGCAAAAATTTGCGTGTGCGAGGAGTTCAGAGAAGCCATGGAAAAAGACTTTTGTATGGCCTCAATGCAAGGAAGGAATACTTTGAGGACCTCACACTGACACACCTTCTGTAGTGGGTTCACTGAGGTGGTTAAACAACTCCTTTGTGGCAGGACCACTGGCGTGGATGAGATTCACCCCGGGTTCGTAAAGGCTCTGGATGTTGTAGGGATGTCTTCTGCAACATCGCGTGGTGGTATGGTACAGTGCCACTAGATTGGCAGACCGGAGTGGTGGTCCCTATATTTAAGAAGGGAGACTGGAGGGTGCACTCCAACAATTGGGTCTATGCCAGGGTACTGGAAAGAAGGGTTTGTCCTTTAGTTGAACCACAGGCTCAAGAGGAACAATGCGGTTTTCATCCTGGTTGCAGAATGCAGGATCAGGTCTTCATCCTCTCAAGTATATTCAAGTGTGCATGGGACTTTGCTAATCCAGTCTACATGTGTTCTATGGACTTGGACAAGGCCTCAGGCCTCACGTTCCTCAGGGTATCCAGTGAGATCTGCTGCGGGAGTATGGGGTGTCCAGCCGATTGTTGTGGACCATTCAGTCCCTGTACAACTGCAGCGAGATCTTGGTGCATATTGCCAGCAATAAGTTGGACTCATTTCCTGTGGGTGTTGGACATTGCCAGAGCTGCCCTTTGTCACCTATTCTGGTCATAATTTTTTATGGACAGAATATATAGGCATAGCCATGTGGCGGAAGACTTCTGCCTTGGTTGCCTCAGAATCTTGTCTCTGCTCTTTGCATATGATGCGGGCCTGTTGGCTTCATCAGGTGGTGGCCTCCAGCTCACAGTGGACCAGTTCTCAGCCAAATGTGAAGCGGCTTTCATGAGAATCAGCACCTCTAAGTCTGAGGCCATGGTCCTCAGCTGGAAAAGGATTGAGTCCCCACTCCAGCTCAGGGGTGAGTTGCTGCCCCAGATGGAGTGATGGGAGAAGGAAGATCGACATACAGATTGGGTCTGCATTTGTCGTGGTAAATAGACAGCTAAGCGTAAAAGTAAAGCTGTTGATTTAACGATCAATCTATGTCCCTAACCTCACCTATGGTCATGAGCTTTGTGTAGTGACCAAAAGCATGAGATCATGAATACAAGCAGCAGAAATGAGCTTCCCCTGAAGGGTGACTGGCCTCTCTTAAAGATGGGGTGAGGAGTGCAGTCATTTCGGAGGTGCTCAAATTAGAGCCACTCCTCCAGATCAAAAGGAGCCAGATGAGGTGATACGGACATCTCACTAGGATGCTTCCTAGTCGGTGAGGTGCTCTGGCATGTCCTTCCGGGACGACGCCCTGGGGCAAACCCAGGACACAGTGGAGAGATTATATTTCTTGGCTGGCCTAGGAATGGCTTGGCCATCCAGGTCTCCCTAGATGAGCTGGTGGAAGTGGCTGCGAGATGGAGATCTGAGCTTCTCTGCTTAGGCTGCTGCCCCACAACCTGGACTCAGATAAGCAGAACAAAATGGAAGGATATATGTATATATCAGTCATGTGTCTTTCACAAAAGCTTCATTTATCAGTTTACTTTCAAATGATCACCTAAAATCACTTCAGACTTTGATTATGATCACTATAAAAATACCTTTAGCACTCTGTAAACATGCAAATACACAAGTCTTGGGTGTCTCATATGTAAAATATGCAGAGGTGGAAAGTAACGAAGTACAAATACTTTATTAGTGTACTTAAGTAGATTTTTCAGGTAGCTGTACTTTACATGTACTTGAGTATTCACATTTATTATATATATTATACATTTGTACAGAAATATCGGTACTTTCTACTTCTTACATTTCCAAACAGACTCGTTACTTTAACACGTTTGAGAGATGTTTCCATTAACGGTCACTGCACCATCAAACATCAAATGGTCTCAGCCTAAATGGAGGAACAATAGCACATAAGAGACAATCATACTGGCGTGTCCTCCATCACTTATCA
This sequence comes from Apistogramma diplotaenia, assembly GCA_015052665.1. Lineage (NCBI taxonomy): Eukaryota > Metazoa > Chordata > Actinopteri > Cichliformes > Cichlidae > Apistogramma > Apistogramma diplotaenia. The sequence continues at coordinate 12,012 of VOQJ01040902.1, read as the reverse complement.
CATATTAGTCTAGATATTAGTAGTATTTTCTACTATGGGATGTGTGTAAATTCTCAGAAAAATCTCGGTGCAGTCCTCAGCTTGTCTGGCACAGTGTGTTGCTACTCAACCCTCAGCAGTGATATTTTCAGTAATCAGATGTGTGGTAAAAAAAATCCCCCCAGTGCTCTGACATTTGAATGGCTGGTTTATACAGAGGAAACTCAACTCATGCAAGCCAGGGAACAGCCCTTCAGCTGCTCTGTCCTCACAAACTCACACATATGCATACATATTTTTCCTCTTGATTCAAAGCGACACAAAAGCATAAAAAAGAATGCAAGTCCAGCACAAACTGAATATTATTGAAACAAATCTTACTGAGACACCAACTGTATGAAACAAAATTACTGGTATACTTGGTATTCTCTCAGTAATGTTTTGGACAAGGACTTTGTAGTTTTGCATCTCCACCACAGTGCAGACTACCAGCTTTGATTTGAAGTTTTTTTTTTTTTCCCAAAGATTTTGCATGGACTATTTAAGAATTACACTAATTTTCAGCAGTTTCATGGCTAGTTGAGGCCTGCTCCCTTATTCCATGACGGATGGAAGCAGGCATAACACCTGAAGTTGATTCGAAGAGTTGCCTTTGTATTTTATAATTCCCACTGTATTATTAATGTAATTTTAAATATGAGACTTAAAGAGACATTAATGCAAATAAGGGGGGTTATCATAAGGCTGAATAACCCATTAAAATCACATTCCCAACTCAATCAGAGAGACTACAAAAGCATTAGAATTGGCCAAATCAAGAATAGATTTAGCCAGAAAATGTCTAAAAATGGGGATCTGTGTATGGCAGTGGCTGTAATTCTTCAACAGTTCATGCATTAAAGCTGAAAGTCTGCTCTTCAATCACATATTGATTGATTTACAACCCATTTTGGTGATTTACAGAGGCAAACAAATGTATCTTTCAACTCAACATTATTTATATACTGTAGTACCAGATCCCAGCAAACACTTCTTTGTCTCAAACATTGTAGAGGGCACTGTAAATATACTTTTTCTCCCTCAGGCTGTGTATGAAAAATATATGCCATCATTATGTTAAAATGTCAGATGTGACTGTGAATGAGAAGGTAAAGTTACTAGCTAACACCAGTTGGATTATCAGGTTCCATCTATAAACTCCAAGGGACAAAGTAACATGTAACAATAAAATACTAGAATTTCACTCACCAATACTGGAGCAAAGGCTTCTTGGACTAAGTGTGTAATTACCAATACAGCAAGTCGTATATTTATGAAATAATACTATAATAATAATAATACTATAGCTGTCTGCATCACCAATCAGTCAAGGGTTCAACACTGCCAATAATGCCAACTTTTAATGATTAACAGCATACATCAGTTCTCCGTATCCAACACAATTTTCAAAATTGACTCCATTACAGCAAAATAGACCCAAAACATTTTTGTACAAGGTTGCAAGTAGGTCTGTTGCAGCTGTAAATTTTGAATTTTTATCATGGGAGTCTGTAGGGATTTAATGTAATCGCTTCTGGTTTTTTGTGAAACTGACTTATTTTATTATGTCTGGGGTTCACCATTGAGGTGCTTACAATTTACACTTAAAAAGAAAATAGATAATTATGACATTGTCATTTTAATTTCATTTCATTTTCATCATTTTATATAATTTTGCCAAAACTGTAAGCTGTTTCTTCGCAGCCTTTTTCTGTCAGCCTTTCCTTTTGTATACTCTTCTTTGAGATTGAAATATCCGAATTGCCATGTTTAAAATTTATAAGAGGCTTGCAGTTTATTCACAGCTTGTCAGAATTACATTTATCTTTGTTCATAACTGACACACACAAACGTGTACAAAGTCAGACTGCAGCAGATTCACTGACTTTTTCTGTAGCCATATATACAGGCAACACTGACAGATGCAGACATACACAAGCTCCTTACAATCAGTTTTTGGAATAACAATTAGTGACGTCCTGATGAATATTTTTTGTTATTCTCTTTTTGTATAGGGATTAAGCCCTAGTTCTAGACTAAATCACATTTTAAACCAAGACTTATTTAAATGTCTTTTTCAGACATGGATTAAAATAGTCTTAGACTTGTCCTAGAGTGTGGTGTCGTCTGTAAATTTAATAAGCATGACCGTTTCCATATGTACAGACAGGTGTTTGCCACAGACAAAGCTTTGGTGTGACTCAGTGAAGGGAACTCTGACACATCATCTTGAGGTTTTTGGCATGGATGTGGCATTTTTGGCATCTTCTTTTAATTAATTTATGCTCACGGAATTCCATAGCATGTTTCTCATGAGTGGTCAGTCTTTTGCCTTTTGTCCAGCTGCTTCTTGTCCTGCTTACTGGCTGCTGCTGATACAGGGGCAGAGGGTGGATTTCTTGACTCTGCACACTAATCACTCACTTCACTAAACTTGAATTCACGTTTCAATCAGAAATAATTGTGAGTTAATAACCCAAACTGGTGCTGGCACTTTAGAGCTTAATGCGATCCTTATGTCATATAACTGCTATTTTCGTTTTGTTTAAGGTTTTGAGCTGCCCAGTGTCTTATTCATTAACATCGCTGTATGCTAGCAATAAAATTTGGGGAACTGCATTATGGTGCATTGTCATCTAGCTAACAAGCAGTTCTTTAAGAAAATGTGGACCTGCTGTAGTTTTTGTGACATCAGGAGGTTTCCTTGGTTTGTCTTTGGTAATGATAAATATCTGCTGACAGGGCAGAGTTTAGATTTAGCTTTAGCCAGTCTATCTCTAACTGCTGGGAAACTAGCGCTTGCTAGCCAGAGAACAAATGACAATGTGATTTCATTTGTCTAACTCAATCATAGAAATCTTGCAGGTGTAACTATGTAGTTTGATAAGTGGTGCACCTAAAACACAAGTGTACAATAATAGTCATGTAGACCTGAAAACAGACCAATGCCTTATTTCAGAGTTAAGGTTTTTAAAATGTCTCGACAGTATCAGAATGACCAGCATCACCTTAACCATGTTAACCATGTTCAGTGTCAGTATTATTCTCATTATTCTGGTGCACCCAGAAGTGCTGTCATGGTCCTGGTCTTTGACTCAGCATTTTATGTCTGTGAACTTTCCAGTTTTGTTTGTTGAATATTTTCTGTGTGCTTTGTGTTTGCTTTTTCATATTCATGCATTTCCTTACTGTATTTAGTCTTGAGTTCTTAGTTCCAGTTTGTATTGGATTTGAATTTTCTCCTCAGAGTGCCTTGTCCTCTAGTGACCAAACCCAAAAAGGTAGAGTAGACGGGAATGAGGGCAGGCAGTCTTCAGGACACTTCACAGCTTCCTCTGGTTTCCTGTCATCTCCTTCTGTCACTCAGTTTTTGTCTCAGTCATTTCCTTCTCACACATGCTGTCTCCTGTCTCTGATGGCTCGTCTGCGTCCTTTTCTTTTTCCAGACAGCTCTTCTTTGTTAAACTTGACATCACTCAGTCCACATGTGTATTACAAAGTGAAAAAAAGTGAGAGGAACATACTGTGGATTGCACACACACTTCATTCACTATGCAAATAAACCGTCCACTTTCTCTCACAGATCAGACTTTTAAACACTCGGTTCCCCACATGAACAGTCTTCAGGTTATCCTTCAGTTCCTAATGTTCTACTCTGCACTGAGTAGCCAGCAGCACCTTTATGTTAATGACAACTTTTCACCCCCTATTTGTGCAGGATGAACAACTAATTCCTCCTGAAAAAAAATCAAGCAACGTCTTGTGGTCTTTAGATGGGAAATGTAAAATGTAATATAGTGTCCACTCAAGTCAACAGCAATGATGGAGCTCCATTCATGTCTTAGAAATGCAGATGGAGGACTGAAAAAGCTGAGCAGGCAGTCAATCTGTAGAAGCATTTGCAAGCACTTTGCAGCATACATGCGAGCACTTACTGTATTTTACTGTCTTGTCATATCCTTCTGAATGTTGCTGATTTCAGACTTGAATCCAAAAGTAACTTCACCAGCATGTCTAATATTTAGATGATGGTCATGATGTCAGAAAACCACTGAGTAGGAAAAGCAGTAATTTTAGGATTATGACTTCAGAAAATATACTTGGTGTCATTTGAGTCTATTACTCTCCCTAACCGAATGCTTAAAGCTGACATTGCACATTGCGTGTATGTGCTACTTGATGTGTGGTGCATACTATTGCATGAGATACATTCATGTGCAGGAGTGACATAAAGCAACTGAAAAATGTATTTCTGGACATCAATAAATAAGTAACCCGGTGCATGATTCTTGGGTGTAATTCAGTGGACTGTTGACAGTTCTGGACATCAGCTCAGAGGACGTCTCGCCTCTGACGTCCTCCAGCATTTTGAATAGCATCCAAGCTCTCGCTGTCAGGCTCCATAGGTGTTGTTACATCTGAAGAAGGGCAGCTTTGTCCGAAAAGTTACTTCTCCGAGGCTCTTTTTGGATTTAATTTTGTTCCAGGAGCTATTTGGTGTGCGGACAGTTCTTTCACCGGGCTCCATAAGGCTGAAAAAATGTATTTAAAAAATAAACTTGGGAGATTAATTTCTTTTCACACTTTTTTTTTAACCCTAAATAGGAATGGGAACAAGAATTGTGAAAACTGTGGAACTGATAGGATTCAGATACTGGTATGAACATCACTTATTCATTCATTGTTCAGTGTTATTAATCTTTCTGCTGTTAAACATAAAATATGTTCATTGCTTAAATTCATCATCAACTTCATCTTTTCTGGACATTTAGCAGACAGCATATAAGGAGCTGAGTAGGACAACATTTCAAAAATCCTCCACATTACAGTTTGAGGAGCCTTTGACTACAAATCTTTCTTTCTTTTAAATCTATAGCTGCAATTCCCCTTTATTTCCCATTTAATTCTCCAATCAGAGACTGCAGGCTGGGAAGTGCCTCTACAACCTCTGCTGCCCTACATACCCTTTGTCTTTCTCCAGTTTTTCTTGGAAGGTAAGGTTTTTCACACACATCAATTAAACCTCAGAGGGAGAGAGAAGATGAGGAAGAGCAGAAGAGAGACGTGGAGCCCAGCATGCATGTCCAAGCAGAAAGCATGATTAGGGTTTTTTGTGGATGACTTTTACATGAACTGTAAGACAAAGTGAAGAATGCCAACTATCCCACAATGGAATCTCAAAGGCCAGTTTGACAGAATAGCAGAATATTTAAGATATTAATGGTCAAGTGGGAGTAGAGATAAAAAAAGAGAAGATAAAGAGAGACTGTATCTTGACAAAAAAAGGAGAAAATTTAGAAAAGGAAGGCGGAACACGAGAACAAGGAGGTGTCACGAATCCTGGGGTAGAGAAGGTGAACGGAAAGGCTTTTTTGAAAGCTGAGGAGGGATAAAAGAAAAAGAAGAAAGTAGAGAAGGTGTAGTGAATCATGAGGTCAAGATGTGAGGAGAGAAGGATGTAGTCGAGGAGCAAAGAAAGAAAGCGACTGAGTGGCCTAAAGAGGGTTTGCAAACTTTGGCAGAATTGACTAAGACAAGAGAGGAGGGTGATAGAAACAAACGGAAACTACAGAGAGGGGTGTGATTTTTTTTTTTTTTGAAGGAGAAACAGAAGTTTTTAACTGAAGATAAAGGACACTGCA